>JAWQEG010000572.1:0-152216 GCA_033782935.1 Petrolisthes cinctipes
AAGAGAGAATAAAAAGTGAGAGTATGGGAATGAAACAAGAAGAAAATGTAAGAGAAAAGAAAAAGGGAAGAGAAAGGTAGTGAGCGACCGTGATATGAAGGGGGATGGGATAGGATGGGGAGGGATAGACAGAAAAACCTAGGAGAGAGAGAGAGAGAGAGAGAGAGAGAGAGAGAGAGAGAGAGAGAGAGAGAGAGAGAGAGTGAGAGAGAGATGCACAAGTAGAAGATGATAAAGAAGGTGAACATATCTCGCCCACTAAATCCAAGTGAAATAATTATGTTGCAGTCTAGTTTTTCCTTCTTATGTGAGGAGGGGACAAACATTATCTGCGGTGTCACTGCTTCTCAGGTTGGGTGTTTCTTCGCGTCAAGGCATTATTAGGCTACCCACGCTCCACACCAAGGAACATCACATAATCCCTTTCAATTCTGCAGTTCATTAGTAGCTCGAGGACAGACACACACACACACACAGTATACAGCAGTAGGGTGGAATCCATACTATAAAAATGCATATATTGTAAAGAAATTGACCCTGACATGGCCATCTTTGAATATGAAGTGTTTAAGACAAGTAAGTGTTTGGAGAGGAACCAATTAGACACTGCCTGTGACTAGCCTACATTGACGATAGATCTATGTGGTGATTAGGGTTGCTTGATCCGTGTGGAAGATATATATATGTTTTTTTTTTTTTTTTTTTTTTTTGTATAATTTATTGCGCCTAACGTGGACGAGAGATGGGCAACAAAACATGAATGGTAGACGGGATCCAGGAAACACAGATGACCACGGGGTGTGTGTACTGTATATAGTGTAGTGCACGGGTGTTGTGAAGCCTGGAACAAGCATTAGGCTGGCAAGAACTCAACCAGAAAAACCTTACAGTGTAATCTCCTCAACCACAAGTTGTTACAAACGTAATCATTTCCAGGAATATTTGGAGGCCGTAAGAAGAGAACATTTTATTAATTTCAAGGTACCTTTTAGGGAACTCATTTACTAAACTGTTAACATATTTTTTCCTTAATAATACAAAGTGATATGTTAATCCCTCCAATGCAAACTTTCACCTTCATGTTAGTTCTGATTAAAACAGCACGTACTATGTCGCTTTGACCTTTGTCCAGGACCTCTCTTTGTATTAGTCAACAAATATGTGTTCAGGAGGTTAGGTTGACCTTCGTGATATGGTAGTGAGTCACAGCATTTGTTAATCAGGTGTCCTTAGTTTACTAGTTATAATAATGTTAATTCCTTCATTCTTGTCTATCAATTTCAACGAGTAAATAAGCACATATACGCACTTGTAGACAGTTCCCTTATACTTTTATTTGGATACATCAAAAATACTGTATATTATATATATATATATATATATATATATATATATATATTATATATATATATATATATATATTATATATAATATATATATATAGAGAGAGAGAGAGAGAGATGAGAGAGAGAGAAGAGAGAGAGAGATGAGAGAGAGAGAAGAGAGAAGAGAGAGAGAGAGAGAGAGAGAGAGAGAAAGGAGAGGGGGGGTGGCGCCAGAGCCATTAGGGTACGCATGGTACACCACCACCAACAAACTGGGTCACACCGGGTCACTGCATCACTACCTTCCGTATTTCTAGTCCCTCTGGTACAAGCTTATACTTATCTTAGGTCTCTCAGGATCGTTAGGACATATTCACACACATGAACGATTCCCTTATACATTGATAATCCTTATTTATTTATTTCCGAAGATGTTCTAATAAAAGAGTATTACATGTGGACAACTGACGAGGATAAAAGGCCAATCGCTGTGTGGAAGTGAACCTGGAGAAAGGAGAACGTGTGAAAGTGTACTGGTGAGAGGGACAGGGTGTGTGAAGACAACCGGAGGGGGACAACGCGGGAAGGTGTGTGCAGGAATTCAGGAAACCTCGGTCTCTCCCTGGAAAGTCCCACCTCATTTTTTTATTCAACCTTGAACATCATGGTAGATCCCTTCCCCAAGTAAACTTCGGGTCTTGTTTTCAAAGTCATAAGAAACAACGGTGATCTAATTAAAAAAGATAAAGCCAATGACATAATAACGACAAAGGATTAATATATCATAGAGTGATACTTGCTTCGGTTATGCTACTTATGAATCTCCACGAAATAATGACACACACAAGCGCACACAGGCCCAAGCACATGTTAACACATACAGTACACTGTGTCCTTCCACCATACTTTTCCTTGTTCTCTCTCTCTCTCTCTCTCTCTCTCTCTCTCTCTCTTCTCTCTCTCTCTCTCTCTCTCCTCTCTCTCTCTCTGTACCGAGCAGAACAATTCCAGCCGTTGAGAGAACAATGGTCCCCTTATACCGTGACTACCATCATCATCTTCACTCCTCAAAACAACCACGGTTACCACATCTATCTCAGTTACAACCAACACCACCATCACCATTATTGAGCAAGTTTTAACAAAATGTGATTTTCTGATGCTTTACATCATTGTGCGAATCTTTTGTTCCATGGCAATTTCTCACAAATCACTCATGTGTAAAAAAAATTGTGCCGTCTCCCCATAAAAATTATATTTAAAAAAAAAAAATGTAAAGCGGGGGCAAACGCCGGAATGGTTCTTTGACGAGGTGTTCATATCCGTCACATGGGCCTGCTGAGCCTGTTGTGGGTTATCGGTTAGTAATCCACTCTCTTGGGATACAAGGCTACTGCAGCATCCACGTTACCACAGTTACCCAGTACCAACAACAAAACCAAATAAATATTTCTGACGTAATAAGGGCCTGGATATAGGACACTGATTAGGTTGGATACACAAGGCTGTCCAGGTTAGCAGGTTTGGTTTGGAAGTTCACTGTCCAGGTCTATTAAGTTAGGTGCGGTTTGTTTACTAGTTTAGCCAGCCCAGTCATTGATTTACTTTGGGTATAAGGTTCCGTATTTTATTCTAAATTTGCAACATAAGATCATACTTTTAGAATTATCCAAAACGTCTGGCAAAATCATTACATAGTTTTAAAATGTATAGCTTATATAGTGATAACCTTTAACGAATCTCTACCGCAACCAACCAAGGCAATGCCACTATCACTACCACAGCCCACAGCACCTTGACCACAACAGCAGTCAATAGCCTACCCCTGCAATAACCATATCCAATTTGCTAAAACCACCACAAACATTATCCCTACCAATACCACGTCAATACCACTACTGCAGTAACTTCCACCCTGTCATACCGCTACTTTAGTCAATACTTAGTCAATACCACTACCACAGTCACACCCATACCACTATCATAATAACACACTCATACCAATACCACAATCACACTTACACGTACCACTACCAGAGAAACATAAATATCTTCCACAACCACAGTCAATATTTGTATCATAACCATACTCATTCCACAACAAGAACACTAGTAGCAACCAGATCTACCACCACAACCAATTACTACAATATGGTACCACTACCCTGCCACCCTACAGGTATAAGGTGTTAATCAATATGTTGTCCAGAATGCCAAGCCACAAGTTTACAACAAGCTGGTGTACATTGCTCATACTATATTCTCAGAGGTAGTTGTTGTTGTTTAATATAGTTAATAGATAGAACAATAAATTCTATGAAAGATTAATACATTTTAAAAATTCATATGTACAATAACTCAAAAGGATCAATAGGCCTTGCTTTCAATGTCCATGCCTTACAGAAGTGGTATCAATGATTAAGGTACTGTACCCATTACAAACTTATTTTTGCTTTCAAATATAATTATCATAGGAGTGTAAGGACATTTGAACAGTACAATCTAACTAATAAAAAGTAATATGATAAATTTTTAATACAGTACGAAAAATGAGGAACTGTTTGACTGATTTGCTTAAGCACAAGATATTATATACCATTATACACACATCTTGTGTGTCAACTGAGGTAGCCTGCCTTCATGGTACCATTGATGATTTAAGGTGACAGCTATTAAAGTGTAAATCAATAAAGAATAATTATGCCTGCAATAAATCTGAAGTCTGGTCTGCTGTGCATGACATATTTCACTGACAATATCCTGAAGGAAGCTATGTCATCATCCTTCCCCCAGTCTGTGGTGGTGGTACAAACAGCATAGCTACTGTAATACTCTGACTATTCTTATTCCTTAAAGTTTTCCAACAAGCTACTAGCTTCAGTAATGAAAATGCTTTGAACTTCTTACAACAGACATTTTTCCATTTGATAATGTATTCATATTTTCATAGTGAATTATATTCAATGACAATACAATAGCAGACATAAATTATATCTTTATAATCTAAAATTATCTTTTTCACACCTTGTAGACTGGTGGGCGATGCAAACATTTTGTAGGTAAATGTACCAAAACCCAGAGTCCCTTCAACATGGGGAAAAATATTGGATATCTGAGAGAATTTTCCAAGCTTACTTCAAAAGCTTACATTCAACTGAGGGGGAATCCCTTGACAGAAGGGGGCAATTTTTCAGACTCGCTAGTTACAATCCGGACTATCTTCTGTTCCCATGCCTGTAAAACTCTAGGCCTACTGTTAAGAAAAAACATGTGTCTGTCCTAGTTAAGGAAAAGTAGTTACACAGTAAAGTTTCATATCAATATACCTCTTAATAATAATAATTTTTTATGACCTGCACAATCACCTTTGCATGAAGGAACTGCAACTTAAGATTTATGAATACAGTAGTCAAACAAAGAAAATCAGGCATTATAGCAAACTATTTTGAGCAGCCCATTGTTACTGGTAGCTAGTACAAATTAAGACGAGTGAAAAATATGACACCACATTGCTACTGTGGTTTCATCTCTGTGCTCTTACAACTATCATCAATAAAATATGACCAGGGATAAGTAAAGAATGACAGAAACCACCATTTCCACAGTCACTCCTCCATGGACATTTGCCACAGTTACAAAAGTCAACCTTAGGAATTGAATTGTCACCACCTACTCCTCCATGGCTCACTGTCACTTAAGGTCACAAAGATCACTAGATGAACTACACACCAACAATGAGTAGAGAGGGATCTAAAGACTCTGGCATCACTACCTACAGGAGAGCATCCTGCAAATTACAGGTAGAGTATTTGCTAGTGAAAATATGTGACACTATAAAATATTTGCACACAATACAGTATAAGATCTTCAAGAAACATATAACGGATATATGAACAACTAAAAAAACAAAAACTTTCATTCATAAAGACACGACAAGCATCACTGATATGCAAGATAACATTTAACATAATTTTTAGAAACATTACATAAAGATATGAAAAGTAAGGCTATAACCACAACAAAGGTGAGCATGATTCTTTCTGTACACTCTAATTATCACGCAGGTAACCATGACAAATTAAAACAATAGATTAGCCTATGCAACAGCAAGATAATATTACTCATCATCACCAGCAGCCATTGTTGTTCTTCCACAGGAGAATGAAGGTTCTACCCTACACTATCCACTTCTTTCTGTTCACAGTCAGTCTACTCTTACCCATTCCTGTGAACTTTCTGGTTTCATCTCTCCATTGACATTCTGTCTACCCTGGCTCCTCTATTTATCCCTCATTTCCCATTCCATTACTCCATCTATTATCACTTTAGTGCATAACATGACCTGCCCAAATTAATTTCTTTTTGATCAGAGTGGTCAGGATATCCTCAACTTTAGCTTGCTCCCAAATCCATGACGCTCATTATTATATATATCCAGCATTTTAAGTTACGTTCTAAGGATTTTGTAAGAATCCAGATGTCTAACATGTATATATAGTAGCTTAAAACCAGTAGGACACACTGATTGAACGTTTTTTTTTTTTTACTTGCTTATCTGCCACCTGGGCACAAAACATTACCCTTGTTTTCAAGTTCATCTCTAATCACACTTTCAGCAAGATAATACTGATAGGCCTACCTTACTTTCGAGATAACAGAACCATATCAATAGGAGGACACATGACAGTGTACAAAATTAAAATTTTAACTACATTAAAAAATGGTACAGTACTGTGCATAAAGGGTGAATTGGTCAAAGTACTACCGTACTGACAGTAAACCTTAATAATGCTTTGAAAAATCAGCACCTCAACAAAAGAATGAAGGACAGTAAACATTGGTTTAGTTGGCATCAGAAAAGTTGATTTTGAAACTAGTAGGCATGGCAATCATTCAAATAAGTGCCCATATATTGAGGTTATATACACTTTTAAATAAAGTCAGAATACTGTACACAGAGTATAGCCTATTTGATTCATGAGAAAAAGACCTTCAGCAAACAAGCTAAACTATGAAAAACAATGTTTCTACTCACATGAATTGAGATAACTATGTGAAATTTTCAATATTGACTAAACAAAGTATTATGACAGTAATATTTTACCACTCCAAGGCTTATCCCTCAATTTGTGGCCAGCTACACAGTTACCACTAAGACAATTAATCCGTACAGTGTGCATTATATAATTAGGAAGATATTTACTGTCCAGTGCTCACACAGTTTTGTTGTTTATCACAAAGATCAAGTGTCTTGATAATGTTATTTATGAACAGTACGTACCGTATATATATAATCTGATAATCTTTTTCCATGGTGTGAGCAATTTATCAATAGCATTCCTTTGTTTTACAGGTAGCCTCTGTATCAATATTTCATACGAAAAGCTCTGGTTCAAAATAAGTTTGGGAACGGATACTATACAATAATTTATACTGGTAGGTATATCGTACTTAGTTTGACTCCATGATTAAATTTACCTAATGCAAACATAAAGTATGCCTACTAGGAAACTGAATCAGTGAATGATATATTTCCATCAAGACTAAGAATGCTCTGGTATTGTACATGGTGTGAATGGTCCCTCGTATGCTGGTAACTTCATTGGTCAAGTGAGACTAGTCTATAAAGTCTAAGCCCAGCTTAACACTCATGGATATGAAACTACATCCTATGTTTCTGTTATTCAGTCTTTGTAGTTTTTCCATTTTGTATGAAATTTATTAAATTTTGGAGTTTTCATGCCAGTTAAAAATTATGGTAGCCAGGCTCTGGATACATGTATATGCTCTACTACTAGCCATGACTGTCACTCCCAAAGTCCCAAAAGACAAATGAAAAGAAACTAATATTAATTAAGGATTGGTTTATTAAAGATGCCTATATAGAAATGATAAATAATACTACTCATAAACAGGAAGAAAGCCAAAGAAAGAGTAGCCTATAAATATTACAGTAAGAATGCTTCACCAGTTTAAATCCTGATGAATGACCCTGTGTGTTAATGATCCCATACATTGGTCCCTAACATACACAGAAAACCCTATGATAAGTGACCTTTCTTGAGGGTGACCTTCTAATCCGACTCACTAGGTCACTGAGACACAATTACCGATGCCCTACAAACTACTTGTTGGGTCACACTTGTAAGGATAAATTACGTCATAAAATCAGGAAAAAATGACGGGGATGCAAGATAACAATACAAAAGTAGGATTAAATTAGGCAAATGGTTCTAGGGGGGAAAGGTTAAGGGTTTAATATGCGAAAAACCTATGAAAACTAGGCCTACCTATTCAACCTCCATTTTAATCAATAAATGTTAGTTTAGCTCACCCCATAAACCAGTCGACGGTGTCCCGCACGTATTCCGGTAACTTGTCCAGTTTGGCGGTGTGTGTAGAGTATCTCCTGGATGTAAAAATACGAGGTTACCAGCAAGGAAGGAGACGAAGGGCAACACTGACACTATTGCACCAGGCACACCACACTCTAACCCTCCTTAGTAATGTTTGTTATGATGGAACTTCACTGATTGGTTTTATTATTTTAGGTTATATTTTCGTGACAATGTTGTATACTGTATATATCATTTATCTATGGTGAAACAGAATTGATTAACTGAACTCGGCTCACTACACACACACACACACACACATGCAATGTTTCTAATTAAAATTGAATATAACTTATCCAATAATGGATTTAATTTAATGCTTTTTTGTTCTTTTTGAAGTGAATATGAATATTATTAATAATAAGCTTCTTGGGCTGTTATACCGAATATTTCATAAAGTGATGAAAAGGCTACATAATTTTTTAGTAGTCATGTATATGATGGTTCTTACTATTTTATTTTGTAGTAAAGCGACTGTAGTTTCATGAGTTCCTAATTAAAAAAATACTTTTTAAGTGCTTTCAAGGGAACCCCAGAGTTTTTTTCTTTGCAGTACCATCTTAAGGCCCATTATCCTTCCCTATCTTACAAGAAGATATAAAAACTGCTATAATTCAACCCACTGATGCATAATTTTGCGAAAGAAAAGCTGTCACTGTTAAACGATCGCTAACTTGTAAATTGCGTAACTAATCCCTTGAATAATACGTTGTAATACAATTATTTCTTTTCTGGTATTGTAGAGTGTCATAATCCTGTTTCAGCGCTGCAACATTTGTACAATACTTTCCTCCAGCAGGAATAAATGAACTAAATGCATGACATACAAATAATTTTGTCCTCGCAGTATTTATTTATGATGAAGAAGAAGCACATCTCTTTCCACACCATAAAAGAAACAAATAACAAATAGTCTTTTCGAAGCGGGAAGATGATCAAAACAAAGTGATGAATTCGCGCCAGTCGATTCCCAGAATGTTGACCTTGAACAGCTGACTGTCGCTCAGCTGACCAGCAGGGGATGGGAAGGCTGGTCAGCTGATCGTGTAGTAGAGACTGATAGTATGACGGGGAGTGGTACTATACTTAGTGAAATGTTAATATGATATATGGTTGAGAGTAGTAAGCAGTAAAGGCATAGTGCTAGGGAAAATGTGCAAACAAGTGGATTTAGGTGGTTATGGTAGTTTGGAAGATATCTAATAAAACACATTTTTTCGTTGTTTTTTTAATCCTAATATACAACTAAATTATAAAATAAATAAAGAATTCCGTGGTTCCTATGAAATAAGCTTGACCATTAAACAGTAATTATGATACAGAATGAAAATGAATGTTAAAATATACAACAAAGTCTGTGACCATTAATCAAATGAATGAATAGGTTAACTGTTAATATGATATGTGATCAGCTACCTTAACCAGGTTACTACATGACTCCAGTAATACAGATCATCTCGGGCTAATAACGAATTTTTTAAATACATTTATGGGTTTCTGAATTTAGATATATAATTTTTTACACAATTGTAGTGCAACAATTGACACTAATTTTTTTTTCATGTGGTAATTCTATGTTTTAATAATTCTAATTCTATAAAACACTGCCACAAAATATGACAACCAACATAACAGGAATTTGTATTTACAAGTACTGTATACAATTACTGGCAAATTTTAAACAATGTAACACAGCGGTGATGTATAAAACTTTGTTGGTTTGAGTTAGTCATATTACCCAACAGGCCACTTGTAAATCTATCACATATTCGTACATTGCTCAGCCAACCATAAATGATCTTTCTCACCACTCTATCTCCTTTGAAATATTTCTAGAGGTGATGTAAGAAATAAAATCCATAACCATTATGTTTTATGATCATTGGTATTCTATGCGTGAATTTTGTTTAAGTGCAGCTATTTTTGCACCGAAAATGACTCAGAGGACTAAAGTAAATAATTATGTAATGTACAGTATGTTGGTTCAAGTTCTTCAACTATATAATATGCACAAGATTGTTTGCTTGTCCAAGAACAATGTTTGAATTTCTCAACAAATGTTTACCAAGTTTGGCACACAAGCCCAGATGCATCCCAGAATAATGCATGAATGAAGAACACCTGTGTCTGATCTCCCTTTGGGACAACATCTAGTTCTAGCCAAATATATTTAAAAAAATGCTATGATGATGTTAAAAAATATAAAGTTGCACTTTTCTGAGTACAGTGCACAATATATGACACTAGTGTACAGCATACCAGGTGATCCAGAACGCTCTCTTTAATACTAAATTTATAAGAATGAAACCATATACAGTAATGTGCTGTGGACTGTAGGGGTTTGTGCATGATGTTCTTTAGTAGGTCAAGGCTTTTCTTATTATAGGCTCTTTGACTTTATGACTTATTTCTGCCAAGGAGGCAGTGTGATTAGTTCACAAAGCAGGCATGTTTGTTAGCATTATGGAAAAAGTTGTATGGATTTTTTTTTAATTGTAACAAAGGTGGGTCTCGTGAATGGCAGTGTTATTCAACTATAGGTGAGATGCAGATACTGGTCCAAGTTTCTTATTTTTCCACTTTAATTTTATCTTTTCCTCACAGTGTTAACAATGAGGATGAAAAATTAGTGGCTTTTCCCTTATACTTTCAAACATTTATGGGGGTATTTTATACTGCTCAGCCTTGGTGGAGATGTGGTTTCAGAATGTTCTTGTTATTCTAATATACAGTAATTAAGGAAAATGCTGATGGTGTTAAATTAAGAGAAGGCCCAGTACATAATCTGATGTGCTTAATCCAATTCTGTAACAACAGCATTAATTAAAAATGTAACATCCATCTCCCATATAACCCTACTACTACAGTACTAAGGGATGTACAAACCCGAGGCTATGCTGCCTCAGCTAGAAAATTGAAGAAAAGGAAGCCAATTTTGCTATCATCTTGGGGCAGTGCCTAGCTGTTTGGCCTATTGGTCGGACATTTGTTAAGTAATATGTGCACCGATACTTTTTTGAGATACCGTTCAGTCATTCACAAATATGATTATATCATTCCTTTAGCAAACTCTACTGATAATAATTAATCTTTGCAAAATTAATAATGTGGTCATGATTCTATTGTAATGGATTCCTATCAATACATTAGGTATCAGATAAAATATATGTACATGTACTGTATAGTAAACGGGAATCAAATAATCAAAAGGGTAATGGAATAAATTATGAATCTGCTCAACCAAACTTTTGACTGTGACAAAATACAGTACAGTACTTCCTGAATGCCTATACTGTACATGCTGAGATATGCATCATAACAAAACTGCATACACCAGACACTTGATAAAATATCTGTCAAACCTTTGGTTCTCCTTCCAGGCACTATGAGAATCAGATACACATGAAGTATCATTTGTAAAGTACCAGCGGAAGAGCTGTTTATACTTATTGTATATTCAGTTAGTACCGTATTGTATTTAGGTAATGACACCTCATGTCTCAGATTCTCAAAGTCCTTGACATTGAACCAAATCCTTGGCAAAAAATTTCCCTTGTATTCCAAGTATTCCTCTTTGCTTGGTTAACATTTCTTGGCACTTGCAAAACAGTTGCAACAAATGCCACACAAGCAGGAGCCATATGTATCAACTTATCAGGGAAATTGCTGTCTTTAGCTATATACTGGGCATGTGTCTAATAAATGGGTTGCACTTCTTATTGTATAACAACCTTGTAACAACTACTAGTAAGCCATCCAAATCACAAAATTTTCTATAAATTTGGGTACAGCCTCAAAGAGTTAGACTGGGTATCTCACATTATTCCACAAACAATATTATTGGGACTATATATATATATGTATACATAAAGTCAAACCTCCATTGTGGAGATGCATTTTCTATCACATGCATCATGATTTTGTGAAAGGAATATCACTCCGCAATGCAGTTAACTTCCAACACAACTTCGTGAAACCAACACTTTTCTCAACTTAGCTAAATAATGCTGTGAGTTTGTTTTATAAAGTTATTACACTAGTTTATAAGTTGCACACCAATAGTACTTTTATGTTGTATTATTGTATGATTGACTTTGCTACACCTTACAGAGTGGGAGTACCAACTGGGACTAAGTGTGAGATAACTCTGAGGGGTGAGAGAATGGAGGAAGTGAAGGAGTTTAAGTACCTGGGTACAGTTCTGTGTAAACATGGAAGTATGGAAGGAGAAATTAGGGAGAGAGCAATGAGGGATAGACAGGTCATAGGATCATTGGGAAGGATTATGAAGGGTAGAAGTGTGAGTATGAAGGTGAAAAGGGGACTACGAAATAGTATAATCCTGCCCACACTGACATATGCGTCAGAGACATGGACATGGAGTAGGGCTCATCAGTCTAGAATAGGTGCTGTGGAAATGAGTTACTTGAGAGGAGCATGTGGAGTGTCTAGGTGGGATGGAGAAAGAAATGAAAGTGTGTATGAGAGATGTGGTATGAGTGAAAAGGCAATTGGTATTGAGTATGGAGTGGTTGAGAGTGAAGCGTAATACATTGAGGTGGTTTGGACATGTAGAGAGAATGCAAAGTGACAAATTTGTAAAGAATTTGTCAATGGAAGTGAAGTTGTGGGACCTGGTGTAACCTGGAGGCAGACCTCCGGTTAGATGGCAGAACAGAGTGGAAGAGTATGTAAAGGAGAGAAACGTGAGGGGCAGAGTAAGCCTTGACCAAGTAAGGAGGGAGTGTTGGAACAAGGAAAACTGGAGACACTTCTGCCGTGGCCACCCCCTTGGAGGGAGTTCCCGGAGGGAACGAGGCGTCAGAGCTATAGATAGATAGATAGATAGATAATGAATTGCAATTGGAAGACAGTACCAAAAATTTTTGTATCACAATAGATCAAAATTGGACTTTGTACAGAGGTGAGCTCCCATTAATGTGATAATTCTTTAATGTCAGTTATAGAAGAAGCAAAATTGTGTGTTAACAGAGGTATATAATATATATACAGTCCCTTATACAGTATTACGGTGCACATGAATGCACATACACATGCAGGCACAGATGTACACCTACACGCGCACACACTGAGTACTGTGCACCTGTTTATTCCTTTCCCTAATGTAAAAGAAATCAATTGTAACTGGAATATGAACCATTCAAACAGTGCAAAAGGTTAATATGTTTGTTTGCTGCTAAAAACTGATACTGGGAAATAGACCAATCACACAATACAGTACTTTGAGATATCTTAATGATTGTTTACAGTTAAACAAACTGGTGTAATAAAACTGATACACAGACAGACCATACAAACGGCACAGTGGATTATCTAAATATGCTTTTTTACACACTGTAACCAGTGATTTGTGATGCATGAAACGATAGGATAAATACTAAATAATGTTGGAGCGGAGTGATATGCTGTAGTCCAGGTGATGAAACACACAGCGTGCAGCCTGGCCACCATACTATTCAACACAACTGTAAGGAAAAGTCATTGTCATTACTTGTTTTCATTAATCTACATCAAGAAATTTTATTTCTTTAAAGTAAATGTGATGAAAAAGATTAACAGTAGAGAGACAAGAGTAGAACCATTTTGGTAGATGAAGATGATGATGACAGTTACAATAATAATGATTTTAGTATGTAAGATCTACCATTTTACATTACCTATCCATAAGCAGGAGCCTGGTGTTGGTGATGAAGACTGTCAACAATATATTGAGGGATGCCCATCTGTAGGAGTGTGGCTGGTGGTAGCGTAGCCAGGGAGGGTGTGTAGTGACAAAGGGCCTCCCAGCAGATGTC
This sequence comes from Petrolisthes cinctipes, assembly GCA_033782935.1. Lineage (NCBI taxonomy): Eukaryota > Metazoa > Arthropoda > Malacostraca > Decapoda > Porcellanidae > Petrolisthes > Petrolisthes cinctipes. The sequence goes on from JAWQEG010000572.1 coordinate 13,537, forward strand.
TCTCAACTTGGCTACTTTGAGCCACACCTTGGTAACACGTGCTGATCGTTTGTTGTCCCGTAGGTCTTTCACTCCCCCAAATATGTACATGCAACCCTCCTGTTGGATGTACCATGTATTAATGTTATGAACATGCCAGCCCAAAAGAAACTGATAAGTTCTGGTGTTGCCCAGGTTTATGGTCACTTGTCTGCACAGGCATACAATATGTGTGATGTCAAGTGATGTTCTGCAATGCAGTGATACCAGTGTATGAGAATAGTACTGTACAAAAACTGCCCAACCCAATAGGCTGGAAAGACTGGTGTAATACTCTACTGGTTTATCCTCATAGTGTGATTTGTACCTGTAAAAAGTCTAATTATTAACTGTATGAACCTGTATTGGTTGCAATGATATAACAAAGGCATAATACAAAATCATAATAGTTACAATGTTCTTTTTCATAAATTGGTATTAACTGACTGTGTTTCTTAATAAAATATGACACAAACAGTATTGTAGAGTACCTTAACATTTACAACCATTGCATAGGCTACATTATCATCTTTTAAAGAGAAGCTTTTATGGACTAGAGCCACTTCATGTCAATGGCCACTGACCCTTAAGAACCAACAGCTAAATTTCAGAGGGTGATCCTGTTCAACTACAGTAATAAACTTCACTGCAGTATGATTATAGGTAAATAACTAACCTCAGTGACTGCAGCAGAGTGGAAATAAAGAGGTACAGGTGACTTGCAGGGCAGCTGTTGCCACTCCCACACTCTCAGATCCAGCCGCCACAAGTCTGCAAACGCCTCTTCTCCATTGTAACCACCATGCACATACACATCTGTCCGGGTGCACATTTCAAGGTTAGTTTTCTGTAACTCTTGCTCTTGTGGGTATAGGGTTGGTGAGTGGCAATGTTCATGCCTTGCTCCTCGCTGCCCCTGTCTCAAGGCTCATCACTGCATGTAAATCAGGTTGGGAGTGGAGAGTGCTTTCCTGTACATGAACTACATGGCCTAGCTTGGACAGAATTAATTTTCATTGCCTAAATTTTTGTAGGATGAGGTATTATGGGCAGGATATTAAACTGACTGGTGAAAGATGAGGCATGTTATCAAAAATGTAACTTGGGATGAGGTAACAGTTTTATTTTTGATTGCCAGTTGTGGTTCCCTCCAACAAGTAAAAGAGTCTAGTTGTAGTAAAGTTTATAATATACCAGTTCTTTCCAACAAGAAATCAAGAAATATAATCTCATGTATAATTTGTTAGCTTGCTTTCACTGCCACTGTTCACATCACTACAGTAGCCAAACTATACATTCAATAAAGCTCATTTTAAAGGTTTGTAGTTAGTGATGGAATTTTCATTTTTTTTCTGTAATATTAATAGTTACAAAAGTACTTTATAAATATTTGTAAAAAAACAAACATTTTGCCTGCCACAAGGATTCAAAGTGCAGATTTTGTCCAATGTGCAAGGATTTAAGTATATATAGAAATGGGAGGAGACAGTAGATAGATGGGAGAGTACAGAGTCAGAGACTGATGATACCATAAGAATACACTTCACAACAAGGGAGAAGTTATCCCTGGGGAGGAACTGTTGCATTAGTTACAGTTCAGTACTCACAATGTCCAAGCTTGCTGGCAACATGACACCTTCTAGGGGCAGGATACTTCCCAGACGCTGGGTCAGGACGAGTGTGAGTGAAGGACCAAGCCCGGGCAGCAAGACTAAAGGTGGGCAGGTCAGTCAGATCACAGGCAGCGTCAGACCTTCCTCCACCCAACACGTATAGGGACCCATCATGTTCTACTATCTCGTGACGATACCTGCAGTAGGAATCAGTCTTATGTTGTTGCCAGATAAATAATTAAAATTCTTCAGTTTATTTCCAAGTACAGGTATTGAAATGAGTAATCATGTGTCCTGTATGTATGTTGCCATTGTGCTTATTTTTTTTTTTAAGATGAAAGAGAGAGGCTGCCAGTTCTTTCCTATCCTTTGTTGTGGTAAATGTATGGGGTGAAAAGGGAAAAAAGTGGCAAAGTTCATGTGTGTGTGTGTGAGATGGCCCAATAAAAAGGAGTACTAGAGTCACTGGAGAAATGTTAGCTATCCTTACTTCCTCTGGGGTGTTAGGGACAAAAGGGGAAGATATGAAAATTTGCCTCTGTTCATTTGTATGTTGGTAAGAATCATATGGAAGGAAGGAGAGATAAAGGGAGTGTATGCATGTCTGTGTTATTAAGGCAAGAAAGATATGGAAGTGGCTGAGAGGGAGAGGGTAGAAAAAACCATAATCTTACCTCTCTTTGGGTGTGGGAGTCATACGGGATGAGGTGGGGGAAAGGTCAGTCCAAGCTCGCTCATGAAGGTCGAGACAGTGGACATCGATACTATACTGGAACCCCGTTGTCCCACCCACTACATACAGTTTGTCATCACTCAAACACACCGCCTGCAAGTAATCAATAACAACGGTATCAATAATTATCATTTGTCTAATTCAATCCATCTCCCATCTTGTTTATAATTTTAATAGTTTCAAGAATGGAGTGTCCAAATACCTCAAACAAAATGGCTCTGTTGATAGCTGAGTGAGAGAATGAGACTGACCTGTCCATACATTGGTTCGGGTTTACTGCCCTGCGTAACAACATTCTGCCAATTGCCAGTGGGGAGATGACAGATGTGCAGCTGAAAGAGGGAAGTGCACCAGATCACAACTAAAATCTGTTTTTATTCTGACATGGTAAGGTCTGCAGCCAATATTGTAAAGGCTAGCTGTGACCTGTTGAAGCTATCCACCTCTTCTCTTTAGTATTGAGATATTCTCTGAGAGTCATTAATGGAAAGAAATACAGGCTAAACTGATAAAGTCTGAAACAATTCTGGTTCTTACCGAGTCAGATGAAGAGTCACCAAAGGGCATGGCAGTGCCCCCAAAGACAAGCATATTGTGACCCAGCTGGACGGCCGAGTGTGAGGCCAACTCCTCAGGCATTCTCCCAGCTCCCTCCACCCTTGTCCATTTTTGGCTCACTGTGTTGAACTGCCATAACTGACAATATACAAAGTTAATTATTTCTGAAACACTGTTGTTGATCTACATCATCATATGGTCTTACAGAAAAGTGGAATCTAGCTGGAATCCATCTTTTCTAGTTCACTCAGGGCACACACAGCAAACACAAGCTATGCTTTGTAGTTGTTATTCAAATGTGTTGTTCAATATGCTGATGAAAACAACAGCTAACAACTGTAAACCATCTTACACAATAAATAGGGCCCAGTGGGGCTGACTTTATTCTCTGTGAATATTAGTTATCCCCCACAGGGCTAGAATAAAGATTGTTGTAGGATCTGGTCACTTTCTAGTGGATTTGACGAGATCTGCCCACATGGATTAAAAATCCACGTGAGGTGTACTGCAACCGGAGGTTTTTTTTTTTTTTTTTTTTTTTTTTTTTTTTTTTTCACTGCTGTGTGGACCGCCAGCACATGGGGGTGCATTTCCCTTTGCATGCAGCAGTGTAAACTCCCTCCCCCTTATGGTCCCTTCAGGGCTGGTCTCATGGAAGGTACGGCCCCACTTGTAGCTCTTGTGGTAACGTGGACTTGGGCCCACAGCACTGGCTGTGGGATCAAAGCCTTCCCCCCTATCTCCCTGGCGGTCGGAGGCCCCCAGACTCCCTTGTCCAGTAAGCTCTGGTCCCATTTCCTTGGGATGTGCTTCGGTAGCCCAGGCATATAGGGCCAGCCCCTCCTTTACTTTAATTTGTTTTTTCACTGCGACCAGAGTGTACCAGGGGTCTGTGGGGCAGGAGGCCATTCTGCCCCGGGAGAACATCAACAACAACAACACAATAAATACTTTCCATTAACTCTATTCCACCCATTCTTTTGTCCTCAGTGCTGATGTAATAAACCATTTTAACTATACCTCCTGGAAAAGTGGGTTGGTCATGAGCCAAGTATCATCCAAGTACTCATTGGGTCCAATCTTGGGGTTGTATCCACCAAAGGAGTAGAAGGAGAGACCATGGCATACAATACGGTGACCACTGCGAGGCATAGGCATTGGTGTACCTGCGAATCAATGTATAAATTAGTGAGGTGCTGAATGGTAATAATGTACTGTACTCTATGTCTGGTGGTCATCACTGTTTCTGGAATTTTACCAATTGTAGGCTAAAGTAATTCCAAAATTCATTACAACGCTCATCTTGCACACTGCAGATTTAGACAAATCTAGTGTTCCATGATTACATAATTATACCACCAAGTCGTTTTGTCATGTTACATGGAATAATAGGAAATTCATTCCCGAAAGTGTCAATTTTATATATTCTTAAGAATATTTTATATTATTTTTCTATATATCAAGCATTTTAAAGTACACCTCATTTGTAGTGGGTAAAACTGTTAAAATGTAAATTTACTAATATGGATAACAATATCAAAGTCAACAGCATTGAAATATGCTTTAAAGTAGTGATGGTGGTGTCTGACAATGATATAGCTGTCAAACTCTAAGTAAACATGTGCATCTCTCTATTTAGACGGTTTCTACTCAGGGGTGGATTACAATTTCTTGCTATTTGTTTTATGTATACTATGACTAATTTGGTATATGTGGAAATTGTTAAGGACAAGTTAAGTTCAGCAATTAAGATATATTTAATAATTCAAAATTATATTCAATAATTATCCAAATTTGACCTGACATAACCTGGACCTGAGCAGATTACTAAAACATAAGACAATCTGATTAAGTGGTATATAAATTATAAATTGTTGGTTGTGGGCATGAGCAGTCAAGTTGCCAAGATCATTTGCCTATCCCATGGAGGGGCACTCCTGGGAATGAATGAGGCAATGACATGATGGATGGACACTTAGCTTAAGTTGGCTGTTCAAGTGACAGTAGGCTACTCCCTTAACCTTGATGGATAGAGTATAAGTCAACCCACAGAAATGGAAAACATGTTTTTCGCCCTTTTCTGTTTTTGGATAATCCATTATTACCCGTTTTTATATTGATAATTTCTTACCCTCCCCCCACCAAGAGACTAGATTGAGGGGTAGACCAAGTAAATAACACACAAAATATTTAATATCAAAAAGTTCAAGAATCAGCCTAACATGACCTGATCAACCCAACCAAATCTGAAACATGGCAGACTGCTGGGACCTAACTGTGGCAAACTCCCTAATGAAGACAAACTAGAAGGGGGGGGGGGGCAACATGGTCAAAATGCCCTGCTGCCCATATATTTCAACATATATAAACAGGGAATTGGGAATCATAGATTGGGGAAAAAATTGTATCATTCATTTCTATGACTCTACTATTATCCCTTGATGTATGCTGCTGGAAAAATCACACTTGTTTGATACAATGACTCAAACTCTCACGGTGGTGTAAACTAAGTTAGATAATTACCAAAAAGTTTTGGTGACAACTGTTACCCCCTTCAGGGAAGTACAAGGAGAGAATAACGTACTTTATAGGTCTCTCTAATTACAAGTGGGGAAAATCTGAAGTTTTAGAGTTAAAGCTGACAAAACAGAATACTGTAATGGCATAAAAGACTTCCCAACAGTCATTGTTACTCTCCAAATAATCAACACCCAACCACCACTGGAAATATTCATATAAGTTACATATATAATAACTTCCACTCCACCCCTACTTTCTGCACACAGGAAAATTCTGAACCACTCCACTTGGTCTTACCATCTTTAAGATTACCCCTGGGTCTCACAAAATGGAACACCAGAGGTTTGAATCTGTATATGCCTTTAGACGAAGACATTGTAGTGGTTGGCAGTGGACGTAAGCAAGCAAGTTGAAGCAAACAGTTGTATGGATTATCTCGTATAATGTTATATGATATTTATATAATTAATGACTCTGTTATTATAGATTTCTTTCGAACCAAATCATAAGAAATATAACTTCAATAAAAAGTTTTGCATTTTAGTGATTTGAGACTTTCCCCAAGATATAACAAAATATGCACAAGTTAAAGAATGTATATAATGCCAAGTGTCATAAATATAATTGTTTACGTTTTTAATTTATCTTAATTAATGTATAGGAAATGTTTTAATTGATAAAGTTGTTTGATCAATATCAATGTTAAATTCATATGAATAATAGGAGAACTTAAAAAAGTATTATATTCATAGGATTTTTAATTCAAATTTTACCATTAACCAGAGGCTCTCTCGAACTCAATGGCACACTGGTTATGGCTTAATCCGGCAGCATAATAAAGTGAACAGTTTTAATAAGGGGACACAGTATCAATAATGGAACACTGTGTAAATAAGGGCTAAGTTGATACCACAACGTGCAACGTGTAGTTCTTGACGGTAGTCAGTCTCCATCTGTTCCTGTGACCTCTGGGGTAGCCTACCCCAGGGCACTGTCTTTTCCTTTCATACATTAATGACCTCCCACTCTCACTTTCCTCTACCACTAGACTCTTTGCAGACGATAGCTTAGTTTACAGACCGATTAAAGATAGGAATGACTGCCTTCAACTACAGGACGACCTAACTGCACTTGAAGACTGGGAAATCAAGTGGCAGATGACATTTAGACCAGACAAATGCCATCACATCCGTTTTACCCGTGCCCATAATGTCATTCCATATACATACCAACTACACAACACCAACCTCAACACAGTCACTTCCCACAAATACTTGGGCGTCCACATCTCAGCGGACATGAGGTGGAACACACACATAGGTAGCATCAGGGCCAAAGCTAGTAGGGTCCTCAGGGGTTCTTGCGCAGGAACCTCAGCAGGTGTAACACAGACATCAAAATTATTGCGTATAACACTTTCGTTCGGCCACATTTAGAGTATTGCGACACCGTCTGGGACCCACACACTTACAATAATATCAATAAATTAGAGTCCATACAAAACAAAACTGCAAGATGGGCCAGACGTGATTACAGACACACTACATCAGTCACTTTGCTTAAACAAGACACAAAACTAGACCCATTAGTAACACGAAGACAGATACACAGACAACAGATGATGACTGTACAAAATCAAAAACAAGTTAGTTGACATAGACAAAGACACATATCTACACCCTACAAGTATACGATCCACTAGAGGCAGCCACAACTTAAAATACCATGCATACCAGACAAGCACTGATATATTTAGGCACTCATTCTCTCCCCGCAGCATCCAAGAGTGGAATCATCTCCCATCTCATGTAGTTAATAGCCCCACTCTTGACAATTTAGAAATAGGATCACCAATCATTACCTCCCCAATCCTAATCCTCAACCCACAGTCCCTAACCCAATCCACCCTTATCCTAACCCCCTTCCTAATCCTACCCTAGATCCCTAAATCCCCCGCACAACCCCCGCATATTATGCCGCCCATGAGCGGCCCTCTGCGGGACCTTAAACTTGAAAACTTGAAAAACAACACCAAAGAAAACCATCAGTTCCTGCATCACTTCCTATCTCTCTTTATAGTAGCACAGCAAACCAACCCCATTTAAATACACATGGCCATTTATTTTACACTTTGGTCTGATGTCTGCTATGGACTATAACGTGGACAAATAAACACATTGAACATGGGGAAACGATGCTTCTGCTGAACTGCTATCTAGTAATCGAGTACTTAAGCCTGAATACTTTTTTCTGCCAGAAAAAGAACCCTATAGGCTAATAGCTCAATGTGCAATATCCACTGTTGCAAGGTGCGGTATTCACACTTTCACAGTTGCACACGTACCTCATCCAGTTACACACCACATTCAGTACGTTGCACAGTTGCACATCTCAAGATTTAAGGCATAAGAAGGGAACAAAATACAAATGAAGATACAAAGTTCAAATTGTGGAATACTGGGTCAAATAGCTGGATAGATATATTGCAAATTATTGTACAAATTTCAGAGAACGGTATACAGGTCACATGAGGTAAATATATAGTGATATATTCAGGTCAAATATGAAGTGCATTAATTGTTTCTGACTTCCCTAGCTACTACAGGGACTGATGATGGTTACCACTTTCAAGGACAGTGGTGCAGAGATACGTAGTACATACGAGTTTGTCGTGGAAGATTAATTGTGGGTTGTGAGTGAAATGCTCAATGCTTGTTATTGACGTTTCTCAAGCTAAATGTATGAAAGGGTGACACTCAAAAGAAAATCAACAAATGATATCTTAGTTAAACCTTTATGATGTCTGTGTTTTTAACAACGCTATAAAATGTATATTAAAAAACAAGTAAACAACAAAAAGGATATAATACTGTACGATAATTTGGACTGGTGGGCGAGTAGTGGGTTGATCAGTGATGCCAACTTGGCTAAAAATTCGCTAAGCCAAGCGGATTTGGCCAACCTCACAGCAGAGGTTTTAGGCTGAGTTTACACACACACACACACACACACAAAATGTCATTACTGTATCTAGTAACTAGATAATTACCTTTTTTTGGTGTGGGGGGGGGGGGAATTTAGGAGTCTAGCTGATTTTATATGCCAGTGTAGCGGAATACCATTATCCACATTTGGCAATACTGGGCTGAATCATTGTTATTGGTGTGGCACGTGACGATGACACTAATGTGAGTTGTGACGTTTGGTGTGTTGTGTGTACCTGCCTGGTAGTCACTGGGTAGGGGGTTGTACGAAGCTATGTCACCTATGTTGGTAGTGATCATACTGTTGCTATGAGGCAGGAAGGAAGGCTACATGAAGCATCAAAATGGAAATAACTGCAGTAACACCACAGACCAATATTTATCGTCGAGTGTGTGTGGTATTGGGTGTGGTGTGGTTGATATGGTTGGTAATGTGGTGTTGGAGGTGTGTAGGTGTAATAAACCCTGCAGATGACACCACGCCTTATATTCCTCAAGGTGAGCATTATCACATGACTACACTCATTTTTTTTTTCAGCTCGGTTTGCACTGCGTAGGAATGATCTCTGCCTATAAACGTTAAATTAAAGAACGGCTTCAACGTCATATATGATTGAACTGCTAATATTGCGATTATCTGCGCCAGCGAACTATTGGTTAGGTTAGGTTGGGTTAGGTAGGGTTTGGTTACCTTTATCAATACTCGGTGGAATTATCTTGTGGAAATGTATTCTTTGCTAGATATTTCAATTTTAAGATACGACATTTCTGTAGCGAAGGGACAAACTGAGGTCGGGCTGACAATGTTACCAGATCCCATTGGCAAAATTACGAAAAGTCCAGCAGGCAGTTTTGTACAATACGCCTGACCCACCCAATCGGGATACTTTTAGCGGTATTTATTGAAAGAATTACCGTTTTGTAGCAGTGTTGCCAGATCCTGCTAGGTCCCAGTACTTTGCCCCGGTCATTTTCTGTACTTTACCATGGCTATTTCCCGGTAGTTTGCCCAGGTTAGGTCCCGGTAGTCTGCCCAGGTTAGGTCACGGTAGCCTGCCCAGGTTAGGTCACGGTAGTCTGATGCGGTCTAGGTTAGGTTTGGTCAGGTCAGGTAAGGTCAGGCTAATTTCAAAATGCCCCATTTGAATATGCCCTATCTTGGAAATGGGGCATTTGCGGAGAAAATGCCATAGAAGAAAATAATCTTAGAATGGTCTAAATAAGTGGGTAATGAAGATAGAAAAACCGTACCCAATAACGGTAATTCATTCAATATTTACCCTTTTAGCTCCTATCCATAGGATCTATTTCATTTTTAAAGGTCCCGAAGGACATTAAGTTAGGTCCCGAAGTCTAGGTTAGGTAGGTCAGGTTATTTTGTCTGATCAAAAAATTATTTTTCCCAATTTTAAATGATTGAATTTCCCGCCCAACTGGGCTATTAATTGAACATTCTTCATACGATTTCCCAAGTGTGGACAAAATTTGCCTAAATCATGAAAGTATTCATGTATCTGGCAACACTGCACGCAGTGGCAGGAAGTCGGGAACCAGCTAGGAAAGCCGCACTCCCGTTTCAAAGTAGATACATACAAAGGTAAATACATACAAATGTTATTCATGTTTTTTACGTATATCCACATAATATAACAGTCTCCAAAATAAAAAGGGAAAAGAAATGGGCGATTTCGGTGGACAGAAAGTGTGAAAATCGAGGACGCAGATAATCGCAATATTTACCGATTGAACATATTTATATAGAACAACCACTGTTTCTATTATTAGTCCCATAATTACAGACTTTTGAACCTCAGCTGAAAAGTAAACCAAATATGTCTTGGCGTCATTCTAGGTGCTTTCGTATTAATTATGAGTGTGAAATACCAAACAATATTTGGATAATCTCGTATATCACCCCTCATCATAATTTTAATGAAAATAAGCAAACCTATACTTCATAATAATTATGAAGATTGTAGTTATTACTTTTGTGTACAGTCGAGGTACGTAGTCCTTGATCAGGGTTTAAGGGAAAATCTGGTAAATGATTATGTACCACGACTGTACATACTGATAAAACGTCATAAATTTACCTGATGGAGGATGCCAAGGTCCAGGCTAGGTTAACGTGACTCAGATTTTTCAGTTTTCAACAATTACAATTCTTCATCAATTTAAAATCAACACCAATAATATACTTTGTGAGTAATCCCCCGTCAAAGACTCCCCAAATCTCACATTTTTCTCCATGATTGGATGGATGGCTGTCATAGGATTTTATATCTGAGGCATAGGTATGCTGGAAGAGTTGAAATATATCGTCACCCTTATAAACAACTGGCCCATGTAATTTTTTGTCGATTTCTGGATTTTGAAATTAGCCTGACCTTACCTAACCTAACCTAGACCACAGCAGACTATCGGGACGTAACCTGGGCAAACTACCGGGAAATAACCGTGGTAAAGCACAGGAAATGACCGAAACAAAATACTGGGACCTAGCCGGATCTGGCAACACTTTCAATAAATACCAAAATTACTTAGGCAGTTTGTTTATGAAGGTGATGATATAATATACTTTAGTGTATAACTACTGAATATACTGTACAGTATTTTGATGTGGATCTCCATATATTTTATATTGATAATTTTATAATGGGATTATATCCAATAGTTGCCAAGAGAATGACAAGATAGGCCTAGGTATTAATGAGGATAGAGGAGGCTTATAAGCGATACAGATGGACAAAATCATCCAGTTTATGATGATGGTTAATGTTGACCCTTTCTTAATGATGACGATAGTTATTACAATAATAATTGATTTCCACTCCTCCCTCCAGTGTCATGCCCAGCCTCGAATGTAATAATAAAAGATGGTAGTAGGGGTAGAAGTGGGGGTAAGATGGTGGTGTGTTACTACAGCCTCCCACACACTGGCTCCCCATCCCCTGCCCCACTCCTACCCCTGGACCTGGACCCATCCCTCTGCACCCACCTGGTTGTCAATGGGGCTCAGGTTGTTAATGCCTCCATCACTCCACTCCAACCACAGAATCTCAAGGTAGGCAAAATATATATACAAATAGACTGCATATCAGTAAAATGTCTGAAATTATAATTACTTGCATGACAAAGCTGTACAGTAAACACAGGGCTGTTAGTAAAGATTCACAGATTTAACTCGCAAGTGCTCATGCATGGATAGACATCAGTATGGGCCTCCATCTAGAAGGGGAACTGTGCTTTAGCTCATGTTCAACCAGGGTGATAAAATATGTGAGTATCCTGTACTGCTTGGTGAAGGTGTATTCTGTATTACAGGTGTACACAGATGTTGTGAGACTGAAGCAACAGGTGCCTGGCTTACAAGTTCTCCTTAGTCTTCACCATGGCCTGGTAACCCTCGCCAAGGATCGTTTGGCTGTTTCTATGTAAGTTCTTTAATTACCATACTGTATGCTCAACTCATTCACTGGTTTTTTAACCTGTAATGATAAAGATGTATTGAGTAAACTGTATTTCATTGTTATCTATTATTAATTATCATTGTAATTATTACAATAGTAGAGTTGTGGTATTTGTAGCAGTAATAGTAGTATTGTACTACCAGTATTACCTGTACTACTATACAGTTTGTACTGTATGTGGTTCGTGTGACAGCAGGTGGTGTTTGTGATAGGTTTGCATATATGGCTGGACGGTTCCTGAAATGTCATGGGTTTGATGGGCTGAACGTGGACTGGGAGGGTCCTGTACCAAGGACATATACCGATGTTGGAGTAAAAACTGCTCCGGCACTTTCCTATCTTCTTCTTCAACTCAACAATGCCTTGAAAGTAGGTATAGTACTGTATATTTTAACAATTATACTTAGGGGGAATTGCTATAGGTCTCGGGTGCTTTGTAGCATGTGTTTGATTCGCAGGTGCATCATTACTACAGTATCTTATCATAATTAGTGGCTATAATATTTGATTCTAACATCATATCAAAACCATGAATACAGGTTATTAGGATGCAAAAGTATAGCCATGAATGTAGGTGCAGGAGGTATAAGAATTAACAGTGGTATCAGTCACAGTACGCCATATGGCACTTTTCAAATTGACAGGATAAGCCAAAAAGGTATGTGTTATCTACTGTCCCTGCTTTTGATTTGAATAAGTTTCTTGTGTCTCTAAACTAACTTGAAAGATGAACGTTTTCAGTCTATACTTTGTGTGTGCCTGGACAGAGCCTTGCCCACCCATGTCCCCACTCCACACCAGCTGCCTCACACAATACCTCCCATGCTCCCTCACTCGGCATGCTTTCACTTCTGATCTTGCCACCACTATAGCCAGACTACAGGTATTATGTTTGAAGAAGCTCATTAAGGTCTCATCTGAAAGTTAAAGGTTTGTAACTTGTATTTTTATCTCTAACATTAATAGTTATTATAGTACATTGTAGTTCAATTATTATATAGTCCCCCATGTACTCGTAAGTCATTTGAGATACTGGCAAGACTAAGTAATGTTTGTATTATACTCGTACAGTACTATATAACTAAATTGTCTGTGTTGCAGCTGGCCTCCCACCCTCCAATGCTCCTCACAGCTACAGTTGGATCATCTTCAAACAGTATAGACAGCCTGTATGATGCTGATGTGCTTAAAAAGTAAGTTGTTAATATTTTTTCTCAAAACATTTAGGCACGATTGAAGTTGAATGATGACCCGTGGTGCTGTGGGTAGCAAACTCAGTTTACAACCAATAGTTATCAGGTGGGATGGTGATGGATTGCTGCTCCCCCCCCCCCCCCTTTTTTTTTTTTTTTTTTTTTTTAAATATGTTACAACACTGGACATAGGCTTCATCAAGCATGTTACTGTGGCCCAGGTCAACTGCTACTCACACACACACACGTCACGACTTCCGAACTGGCACCCAGCCACAGGGGGAGGAAAGTGAGGGTACTTCCCATATACTGCAGCTGTGTATTCGAGGGCATTTTACGACTTTCAGTGGCCTTATAGTTAGTGCCTGAAACTCAATTTGTAAGGGTAAATACTCTCATCCCCTCACCTGAGAGGATTCGATTTCCCGACCTATAGGTTATAAGTCCAGCACACTAACCACTTAGCCACCTCCCCTGCACCCCTTTACACCCATCGCCCCTGTGACTAAAGGTTAAAGGTCTGCCAATGAGTGGTAGTCAATGGGACAGTGTGCAATACACACTAGACTGTATGAAACACAACTATAGCACGCATCACAAGGATGAGTGGCCCAGAGACTTCTCCACCCAAGTGAGACCCGAGTCAGCTTCGCCTATGGCTGCGTAAGCAGGAAGACCTCAAACAGCTGACTCAAACCCCCCAGCCCCTGCTCACAGGGGTGGTAACCTTTGGCATCAGTGAAAGATTTTTACCATATCCCGAGCAAGGACCGAACGCTGGACCACAGAAACTGCTAGCCAGATGCTAGTCCAGGTAGTCCTGTAATTAACTTATGTGAAAAGAGGGAAGTGAGAAATGGAATATTTTCTTCCCAGCAGAGGATATCCGTCTCATACACAGAAAAAGATGAATACTGAGGAAACTTAAACAGTTTCAAAAACATTACACTTGCTTATATTTGTCAAATACTTACACAATATGAATACTACCTGCAAATTTGAGAATCTTGCTGCAATGTAACTCTTTCTGAGGAAGAGACTGGAGATGATGTTTTGGAAAGAGAAATGAGATCTGAGCACAGTTAATACTGCATATGACACTGAATTGATAAATGCAACCACCCTGAATTTTCCAATGCGAGTATTAGTACAATAGATTGTTGTAGGGTGGGAGGATTTGGTACAGTTGCGGATGGGAGTTTCTTTACCCTGATGGGGTCCTTTTATACCCTAGCACACACCTTTATTTGACCATAATGCTTTCTTGTTTAATCATTAGGTCACATTATTGATTAAAATTTCCTGGCAACTCCTCTACCAATCATCGTCATTAATATGTAACTATACTTCACTCATATCTCTTTCATTACTAGACCAAGGTGTGTGCTAGGGTAAGAGGGACTCCATGAGGGCAAAGAAATTCCCTTCTGCAACTGTACCTCTTAAAGGCTTTATTGACCTAAGAAAATGTCTCCAAAGTGAAGGACCAAATTCTAACAAGTGTACTGACTCCCATGCCAGGTTGGTAGACTTTGTGAGTGTGAGATGCTACAACTTCCACATGTACTCTCCGTTACTTCCCTTCACTGGCCATAATGCCCCCTTGCGACCTGCTCCAAATGACCTTGGCTACTGGCAAACACTCAATCTCCAGTGGGCTGTCCGTCACTGGCTGAAAGTTGGGCTACCCAGCAGTCAGCTTGTGGCGGGCATCTCAACCTTTGGACGCACTTGGAAGTGAGTTGGCATGTTAGAATTTCTAAAGCATTGGAGCTGAACAGTTGTTTTTGTTAATGTTCCTTAAGCAGCCTGCCCAAACAGCCCGCATGGATTGTATATTCTGTTGTTTGTGAATGTGTCTTCTCTAATGAATAGAAGAGAGTGGAGTGCTGGTTTGCATCCTGGATAGGCACTCATGATGGCACCATCCAACCTCTTCTGATAGCTTAGAAGGGCTGGGTGGTGCCCACATCATAGCAGTCAGGTGGATTTTGTCCTCATGCAAGCAGCCGAGTGTTGCTTTTGATTGACTGAAAGTAGCTATGAGTGATCTGTGTATGGGTATGTTTGTGGAAACTGGTTGAGGTGGGAGAGCTTTTAATTCTCATTACTGTAGAATAATAAGAAATAATTCATTCAGTCTTTGCATATACAATGACTCAGATTTTAGATATAATACTTGGACAAAGATATGATGATATAATATGTTAAAAGAAAACCATCATCCAAA
This sequence comes from Petrolisthes cinctipes, assembly GCA_033782935.1. Taxonomy (NCBI): domain Eukaryota; kingdom Metazoa; phylum Arthropoda; class Malacostraca; order Decapoda; family Porcellanidae; genus Petrolisthes; species Petrolisthes cinctipes. The sequence goes on from JAWQEG010000572.1 coordinate 28,856, forward strand.
GGTTAAGTTATGGCAAAACTGGTACTGTTTACAGACTGAAGGCCAGTGAGTGGAACAGTGTGGGGTCCCCAGCAAAGGGGCCTGGGATGTTCAACGGCACAATGACATACCCTGAGACCTGCATCTTCCTACAAGAGGGCGCCACACAACATTATGACTCTAGCCGCCTTGCTCCATACGCCACCAGGGACAATGACTGGATATCTTATGAAGACCCCACCAGTCTCACTCAAAAAGTATTAAACATGATTACTGTGTAATATAATTGTAATGGGAAGGAATGTTGGCCATGTGGCAATAGATCACAATGAGAAAATAGCAGAGAAAACTAAGTGGAAATGACAGAGCAATCTCTAGGGTAATGGAAACTAAATAAATTCATGTACTACTTTGGTCAAAAGTTTCTTTTATATCAGGTGGTGAGGCCACATGTCGCTGCACCATTCATGGACCTGTTGGTTTGGCTGAAGTACCCTCTCGTCACTTAAACTAGCACCAGGACATTTCAGTATCATGATTTATACAAGGACTTACTCAGCGTAGGAATGAAAGGAATTGCTATAACAAATTCATTATTTATAAAACACTGTCTCTTTACATTATACTGTATACTGATCTCTGTTTGATGGCTGATTAGTGATAGACATCAAGCATCACTACCATTTTTCTATGCTCAGCCTACAGTTATCCTCACCACCCCTTAGATCTTAAGAACATAAAATTGGAGGAAACTGAGCAAACCTTTTTATCCAACCTCTTACTGTAGCCTCCACCCCTCCTTCCCTACCAAAACACCACCTTTGGTTTCCCCTTCTCTCTAGGGCCTAGGGGATGAGTGTTTCTAATCATGTTCACTTGTGGTTTCGGAGTCAAATTTTTGGCTGTCCCATTGCCAGCAACGTTGGGTGGGAAAAGCAGGTGTACACCTAAAACAGGGTTGGGCAACATTTTGATGCCTCGAGCCGGATGTGATCATTACAATAAGGGCAATATATATACTGTATTTTTATTTTCTTTCCAAAAATATACTACTGTGTAAGAAATAAGGAATTCCTATGTAAATATTTGATTTGTGTAATTATTTCCTTACATAACAAAGATTAATTAATATAAATTAACAAACTAAGCAGTAATATGCTTGAAATCGCCCGTCAGTACCTTTACTTCTACAAAACGTACGAATTCCTTCCTCAGAGGCAATGACATTAAACACAAGTAACCCAGGTTGAAATTTGTTTTTTTTAACTTAAATACAGTTAACGAGACATGTACTGTATTTCGTACTGATGGTAATGTAACAAACCAGAACCATATTTTACCTTTAAAACATGATATTATTTTAGAAAAAAAGACTGGCGATCATCAATACTAGTAATTCATTGGCAGTAAGAGAGGCAGTCAAAAAACAAACAAAAAAACTATGATTGTTGTACTTCATACCCTGGTGATGTCAGGGAAACCCAGATCTAGGTGAAAATAAACTAGTAGGGGCATCACTAAGTGATACAGTAACGGTACTTAACGGTAGTGTGGTTCAGTGTATCTGGCGGGCCAGATTCAAATGTGTCGGGCCAAACGATAAAAGCAGCTCGACTCTTGCAGGCCGGAGGTTGCCTGCCTCTGACCTAAAACTATTGAAGGAAACTGAGAATTCCATAGACTTTAAGAGTAAATTTGTGCACAACTCATATCAATGTGCATTATGTCTGTAAATCCATGCTTGCTTTCTTTTCCTTGATGTGAACCTACCTCACCCTCAGAAAAGGAAAATAGGAATCTGGACAATGATACCTATTTTTGTTGCAGGTGACATGGGTGATGGAAGAGGATGTGGCAGGGGTGATGCTAGAGGACCTCAACAGTGATGACTGGGCCGGCATTTGTGGTGGTGTACGCTATCCTCTCTTGCATACTGCTTCACATGCACTCGTAGAAAATAAGTAGTAATATGGGTGAGTGAACACTTTTCTCAGCAACCTTCAGGACACGATAGGAAAAGCAATGAGTATATGATTGAAAAAACATAATTGTTATGTGGAGGAATGCTGAGAGACGCTGCATTATAAACAGCACTCTAGTCATCAAACACTAGGGCGACTATTGGATGAGTTTGAGTACCATATAAAATTATTCCATTGATTTAATTAACTAATCCTACAAAGCAAAATCATATGACATGGTGTCTTCTGGATACCATATTCAGGCATTATTATGATCTCTTGCTGTATCCCAATATCACAGCTCAAACAGTGACCTGACAGAATATATATATTATTCTCATTACACAGTATTAATTTCTTCTGTATGTTGACACTGACATAATTTTATATTGTGTAAATTACTTGATAATTTTATGGCTGTGTAATCTCATTTAGTGCATTATATAATATTTTTATATTTGTATACAGTAGGTTTGCCTATTGAGCGTGTTCTCAACGAGCGATTCACCTTATGCGCGATGAACCCCAAATCAGCACCTTTTATTATCTTATGCTCGATAGTTTCCACAGAAGGCATTTTTGTGGCCAAGAGTGGCCCAAATTCGCAGCCGTTCCCCGAAGAACGTCTAAAACCGGTTTCTGCGTGACACTAGCCGCTCCCCTTGTCCCGCAAACCCGTGCTACAAGCCTACAACCAGCCGCTCCCCCCAGACACCACACACACATACTTCACAAACACACATACTTCAAGTATTTTTTTTTTTTTTTTTTTTGCTACAGTGACTCATAATCAAATCTCAATGACCAACTACTGTACTGTACCGTACCCTGCATATCGGCGTATAAGATGTCTGTAAATTGTCAGTGTCGGAGGCAGCCCATAAGTGTAACCCATATAAACATGTATTCAGACAAAGCATTTCTTTATAAGCGAGCGCCTGTCGCCCAAATAGGCACGCAATATGCGTACCTACTGTACTAACGTGTTATGTATATATGTTACATGTCTAGATTATAGCATATACAATTTTTAATATTTTATGAACAAATACAAGTTTTGACATTTGAAATACTACGCAATGTAGTTAACAGAGCATACTTGCTGTAAGATTTTGTACTCGCCCCACACCAGCAGAGATTCAGTATTGTCAATATTCCCTAGGTGTGAAGTTAAAGCAACTTTTGGGGTACAGTATTTATTTTCTTAATCTTATAGTGTTAACAACCTCCAAGAGTAGATGCAGTGATTGTAAAGATGATAAAAGTACAATGTAGACTATGCTAGGAAAGGTTGAAGAGGATATATCCACTGGTTTGGGAGAGTGGATACCTGTGGACTAGAGAATGACAATTATTGTTATACCTGGACACCTTAACAAAAATAAAGGATAACTGGAATGTTGTAGAATTCAAGTATTTGGAGGTAACACTGGAAACAGAAAACTATAGCATAACATGAGAGGAGAGTGGCTGTGAAGACCGAAACCCCGATATGAAAAAGCCCAAGAACACAGACCATGAGAGGGTAACATGAGAAGGTACCAACATCCACACTACCAATGGCTGAGAAAAATAACCAAAATAGGGAAGATATGCTGAAAACTGTGTGAGGAGTTTGGAAAATTGATAGTCAGAAAATTTCCTTTCATGAATGCCAATAGGATGGGAAAATAACTCAACTAAAATGTGAAGAAAGTTTTCAGAAATGGAGAGAATGGATGAAACAAGGGTGGTGAATATATAAATTAAATACCGTATATAGGCAAAGGAGAAAATAGTAAAAATGGTGAGTAAGTGCAAGAAAACAAGGGCTGGAAATGGATGAAGGACTTAAATTCCTGGTCACATCCAGGATTCAACACTATACAGGATGCATTGTGCGACGCTGACCAGGCATTATTCTAACCCACTAGACAGGAACTTGTTTATGTTAAATAAATAAACGTAAGAAAATTTATTAGTGTGCATATTGTTACCAATAACCCAGTTCATGAACAACTATTTTCACAAAGAGCTGGACACCTGATTTTGTATTGGTAGAGCATTTGCCTTGCTCCACTTTAGGCCAGGTTTAATCCTCTCTGCAGCATGTAACCCAGGTGGGAGAGGGGTAGTGCCCCTCTGAAACCTTGGTGACCTACTTCACCTTTATGGCCCAGTTTGGTAGAGTGCATTTCTACCATTTTCACCAAACATATATGAAGCAGGTGCTGCAGGCAAGAGCTGAGAACAGTGTGGAAGAGTACATGATGGAAGAAAGGTGAGTGGGAGAGGGGGCTTGACCAAGCAAGGTGGGAGAATTAGTGACTTTGCTGCCTTTGGGGGAGTTCCCGGAGGAAGCATAATGTCGGAGTTATATGGTAGATAGATATAAGCTAATGATTATGTAAACTCTCCCTCTCTAGCACTACCAACCTTCAGATGCACTACCCATCCATGGAAGGTGGCTTGACTATTATGCAAACAAAATATGTATCATTGTATATTGTAGGAATTTCACAAGTGTTTAAAATATATACAAAGAAACTTCTATTTCCCAACAGGCCAAGACACTTTTACTTCACTACAAAATGTAATAACTAGTTCAAGAAGCTATAAATTGGATAATCTTGAGTACAACTAAAGAAATTAAAATACTATTCCCTACAACAGGATTTTACAGAGAACATGATCAGCATAATCATTGTCACAGCATATTGGTAATGATATTCTTAATGATTAAGAGTCAGAATGCACAGTTTCAGAAAAGTTCCAGTCTCCATCATAATACATTCTGTAGTAGCATGATAACCCTGATCTGGTATTAACAAGATTAGCTGTTCAATAACAAATGAGAAATATACCTATAGACTAATATGCATTCATTCATAAATTTACCATTTATTGGTATCAAGAAACATATCCCAATTCCGCTGAATATTCTACAAACAATATTCTAATTGAGGGGTAGATGAATGTAAAATTGAACATTTTGCATCTCTTGTCACTTTTCAAAACACAATCTTAATCCCCTATGTTATTCTGATTAGTACAAAGTTATGAGAATAGAGTTTTGGCACTGTATAGGGTGACTTCTGCCCTGTCCACACAATTGAGCAAACATTGTTACCAAACCAGTTCCAATACATACACTTGGTAGGTGGATGGCGGCCATCAATGTGTGGAGCTTGCCTGGAACTGCTCCATCTGGTAACACTGCTAAAGAAGCGAGAGAAATAAGCACAGTGCTTAATCGTGTGTACGGGGCCTAAGGAAATAGTGGTACAGTGGCTCATGTACAGTATTAGGTGTATGGCAGAGAATGGCATGACTTGGCAAGAAAGACAGCAGTAAGAAGCCTTTTTGTTTGTGACCACTCCATCATGAATTAGTGCCTGGCAATATACAGATTACCGATTCGTCATACAGAGTAGCTGCGGTACTCAATACTGTATATGCCAAGAACTGTATCTATGATTCAAGAGTAAATTTCAGTGTCAAAACCAATAGCACTTTGCTTAGCCAAGCCTGTGAGATTGATGATGTGAAGAACGTTGGTGGTGATGAGATGGTTAGTGTGTACAAATTAGGACTTTGTTTATCCCATGGCCATGCCTGAGAGCTGGACAGTGTGTTTGGTATTGGTGGCAAGGATGGTGAGGTGGAGCTGGGCAGTGTGAAGACCAGGCTGACTTGGCCTAAAGTAAACTGGCAGACTGGAGAAATGGCCTGACTTCACCTGAAACTCGGGGTGACGTAGGAAGAAGGCCCCTGGAGTTACTGCTGATCGCACCTGTAAATGAACATTAATTTTATGGTAGTCCTGATAAAACAGAGGAAAGTACCGAATCATTCTTTCATTATTATTCTGTAGTTTTGAAACAATATGAGGATAGAGTACTCTTCAGCCTTTACACATTGAAAGAACTGTGTTACTTATCTTTTAAGGGTAAGTAATTTTCCTCACTTGATTAAATTATCTTGCATTGACTGATATTTTCTCCAACCTATAGACCTTCATTGAAAGAAACAGTGCAGTTCAACACATTGTACTTAATTCTACAGTATAGAATTGATTTCCTAGAGCTACTAGACACTCACTGAATTGTAAACTATCATTAGGACTTCGGTACATTACTTACGGTGCGAGTGTCTGTGTCCTGGTTGGTGAGTTTGACCTTGATAATGCTTTCCTTGCCAGCAGCTGTGTCAGGGAATGTTGCGGCATCCACTAACACCCTCACCAAATCCTCTTTCACTTCATCTCCAACATATGTGCCATGTTGCCTGCTTGAACTGGCCACCGGAAAGGAGGATAATTATGTGCAATACATGCTTATATCAGAGACGCTTCTCAGTGCACTGTTAAATTTTTTTTAATACATTTACAATATTTAAAACTTAAAAAGACATTTTATAGTGAGGGAAAGAGAATAAAAAATTCCCTTGCTTGCCAAACTCCTCTGAGACTGCCCATTCTGCCCCAAATGAGGTGTGAAGGTGTTAAAATTTTTCTTTGGCCAGACTTAAGTGAACTTTCCATGAGAAAACAGGGCGTCAATATGTACAGTCATGAGCATAAGTTTCTTTACCCCCATGGCGAGAATGAGGTCGAAGTTGTGGTTGGAGACGGGCCAAACAAACGAACATTGGGAGTCGGAATCTCATGACGGCGTAAAATTTGTTGTATTCAAGTGAACACCTACCGTGACATGAAGCATCATCCGAACTTTATGAACTGGTCCATTTTTGTTCGTCTAGTCCATATCCAACCACGACTTCAACCTAACTCTCGCCAGGGGGGTAAAGAAACTTATTCTCTTTTTTTTTTTTCTAAGGGGTGAAGGACTCAGACATAGAAAAAAAAAAGTAAAGAAATGTGCTACTCTTACATTTATTTAAGCTCACCTCCAATTCATCTATTGTATTGGCCAATCCAGCAACCAGTAAACACTGGCTTGAACAAAATCTTGTGGTGCTACTGTTAATGCAACTTTCTCGGCACTATCTATAGCTCTGACACCTCGCTCTCTCCGGGAACTCCCCCAAGGGGGTGGCCATGGCAGAAGTGTCTCCAGTTTTCCCTGTTCCAACACTCCCGCCCTCCTGACATATCAGAAGCTGGATGGAGCCATTGTAGATGCCTGTCCGGGATGCAACACAGCACCCCATTCTATTGAACACATTATGGAAAACTTCAATGCACACAACCACACTCGCCAACAACACAAAATACACTCTCTGAGGGCACTGTGGAAAAGCCCGGTTCAGGCCATGGCCTTCCTCAGGAGCTCGGGGCTGCTTGGCCAGACAGCTTGAGGTCCAGCCCTCCTCTGCCCCTCATGTTTCTCTCCTTTACATACTCTTCCACTCTGTTCTGCCATTTAACAGGGGATCTGCCTCTCACACCAGGTCCCACAACTTCACTTCCATACATCTTCTTTACAAACTCCTCACCTTGCATTCTCTCCACATGTCCAAACCACTTCAATGTATTACGCTTCACTCTCTCAACCACCCCACACTCTATACCAATTGCCTTCTCATTCATATCACATCTCTCATACACAATCTCATTACTTTTTTCATCCCACCTAATAAGTCCACATGCTCCTCTCAAGTAACTCATTTCAACTGCACCTATTCTAGACTTTTGAGCCCTACTCCATGTCTACGTCTCTGACGCATATGTAAATGTTGGCAAGATTATACTATTTCTTAGTCCCCTTTTCTCTGCACAGCCAGTCAGAATACTGTACAGTAATATAATCCTTGAATTTTCATAAGGCAACCAGTAAACTTTAGACACACTTTTTGCAGGAATTCATGACGATATAAATTGGGCTAAAATATTATGATATCCATTCACTATTCCTTACCTTGTCTTAGAAACTGATGATGTTTGCTGATTTACTGGTGTCACTTCCTTCCTTCCCTTTACACTGCTTGCTGATGGAGGAAATGAAGGAGTGGGAGGCTGCAGTGAGGATGAAAGAGGGGGGAATGAAGATGCAGAAGGATAATGGTGTGTGGATATAGGAGGAGGATGGGAAGGGAAGGGCTGCAACTTTGAGTCATCTCTAGTAGGTAGGATGGTAACAGTAGCAGTGCAGCTGTCGTTTTCCCCCAGGAACTGCAATAAAGGTCTAGTTTAGATCTACACAACATTATTATTACTTTTATTATTGCATAAAACTGGATATTCAGTGAAAAGGTTTTAATCTAATACAGTGGGACAGTAAGCACAAAAGGTTACAGATGAAAAAAGGGACAGTTGGAAAAGTGAAAGCTTCTTTCAGTTGCCCTTTACGACAAGTAGGAATACTGGGGAGGTATTCATAGCCCCCTACTCCAGAGGGTCAGAGGAAGTTAGAATAGTGTGTGGTGTGAGAGGGGAGAGTCCTACCCAAACTTGAACAAAGTAAGCATGGGATAATCCAGAAGTCTGTATGAATTCATTTGTGGTAGATGATGGTTAACTATATTTTACCTATATATATAACTTTTATCCATGTGTATGTGCATGACTAACCTTGATTGTATGTATGTATGGAGTTGTGAGTGCTCTCTGAGGTGTTAGCAGAGAGACACACACTCTCACCGAGCTCTGGCCAGCCAGCAGAGCCTCACTGGGTGTCACTTGTAGATCTCTGCTGAAACTCCGCACCTCAAAAGTCTGCTGTTCGGTTCCAAAATTCACCACAAAGAATTCCCGTGGCGTCGTGTCAGAGGCAGGGATTACCAAGCTAGGAGGTACCACATTCCAGCTCGTGTTGGTGGTCATCTTGGTAGGTGGCGTTGTGGTCGTGGAATGAGTCAGAGGTGGAAGACTGATATGTGTGGATGTGACAACTGGAGTTGTATGGTGGGAGGTGGAGGGAGGTGGTGGAGGCTGTGGCTGGATGTGGCAGGCCTGGGTAGAAGAAAGTAGGGTAGACACACTACCACTAGTCCTGAGGAGAAAGAGAATATCAGAATCACAAGTGTGTTAGACACAACCAGATAAAACATTTCTGTACAATCTTAAACAGCAACAGACATCTTACATATTCTAAGAACAAACAATTCGGAAAATGAGATGTTCCTAGCATTCTGGGTTAAATATATTGGCATGTAGTATAAATGGATGACACTACCATGGTGAGAAAGGCATGTAAATGGGATTTTAACAGCAAAGGTGAGTTATTGTATAAGAAAACATGGATTGGGAACGAGTGCAGCAAACAAAAAAATTGTGCATAATAGTGGAAGTGGATACAGCTCTTCCTAGCTAATCTGTTTGGACTGGAAACTCGGCTATAACTTGACAGGTTATGGAACTAGCTCCTTCACCAAGGCTCAATGAAAGGGAACATTCATTGCGAAGGCAAGAACTTGCATGTGTGGGAAGGGGAGAGTTGAGAGTTTCATGGGCTTGGAAGATGGCAACTGGAAGGAAAATTCTAATGGAAGTGTACACTTAGGGTCATGAGCAGCCAAAGGAGGAAGCATAAGGAGCTTTGAAGGATAGACAGGGAAAGAATGGTTAGTTACAGAGCTGGAAAGGATTGACTCAAGACAGAAGGGGTATCAAAACTAGGTAAATACAGTACAAGTATTGCCATATCTCTGCAGGATGATGCTTTACAGTCACAATTATAAATTTGGAAGGAGGCGAGGCAAGAAAGTCCTACACATTCACATACCTCTCAAGACCAACACTGAGGTCGATCATGGAACTCATAGTGTCCTCGGGGTCAAGGACAGCAAAGGCAGCATCGGAGTCATCAGCATTAGCCTGCCTCTCTCCATACACCTCCATCTGGTCAGACACACCTCATATTACTCCAGTTTTATTAATATAGTTCATATTGTCTTTTTTGTTATGCAGAAAAGGATTCACTTATGATACTGGGAGGAGAACACATGTAAGAAAACTCATTTAGTCACTAAACTATCTACACACTAACAACACCTCAAAACATGGGTGACTTGTTGGTGGCTGATTATACAGTACTGTACTTCTTTTTGTCTTTTACAACTCTCCAATATAAATCACAACTCAACATAACACCCAACATGTTCTGTAATCCCCCTCTGGAGTGTGGGTATATAATTTAATTAATTATATACTGAAACACCAAGTAGCAAAGCACTTGCTTTATTTGTCAAATACAGTTTGATCTATTTCCACCTCACTAAAGCATGGAAGATAGCAGGCTAGCAAGTTAGCCACACTTCCCCCATGCCCCAAATGTGCTTGTATCCTACAGCTGAGCAAGTAGAAAGCACAAGTAAAATATGAGTGTATATGACCACATCTGGCTACCACTCAAAATCTTTAGTCAGTCACATTCCACTTTACATTGGCTCTGGAGGCTTAGTGATTCATTGATAAAAATACCAGGGTTTACTACAAAAACTGAAAGATATTGCCATATACATTCTTTTTTTTTTTTTTTTTTACTTTCTACTTGGTCAACTGTACAATGTATACTTACAATCATTTTGTGACATGAGTTGAGGAAGACCATGGCATCCTCAGGCTGTGGTGGGAGTGTGTCGGGTTCATCTTTGAGTGCTCCATCTTCCCTGCTGAAATTAGTGACCAAGTCCACACCCAGTAGTGTTGGGTCATTCATACGGCGCACCTTCACCTCCTTGTTTTTCAGTCTGAAAGAATAGCCAATGGTCACATCAGACAACATAAATGATAATCTAATTCTCTCCGTGACATCCCATGAAGGAGTGGGTATAACAGGAGGCTCTAAGAATACTGGTTAATAACTCTTTACCACTTCAATATTTATTTCTTACAGAAAACACAAGATCATAATGATACTATTCTTGAAAATGAAAATATGAAAAAATACTTTTGAAAAGCATTAATTGAATAAAATTTCAATTGTTTTTTAATTTGAAAATTAGATTAGTTCTTGGATCTCATTTCTGGCATACAGTATTGTAGTTATTCATACTTAGAATAATTATGATAATAACCCGTTTTGGCAGGTTCATGTACTCATGTATGTTTTAGGAGATGAACTAATTAATTAAATCACAGGATATATGGTAGAATACAAGGAATTACAATAATACCTTATAAAAACACCAAAATTTAGAATTATAATTAGTACCACAACAAATATTATACTGTGATCACATAGTACTATGCAGCATTGCCATACAGTGATTATTGTTTTCTCACTCATTTTTTATGCCAGAGCTTAACTATTTTACAAGAGAAATTACCTCGTATTACAGTATTCTGATAACAATCTATGGCTATGAAGAGAATGTATGAAATTGAATAAGTTATTATCATCAAATGAAAACAAAGAAAACAGTGTGGATGGCTCCCTACAGATTTCCAGACTGAGTGATGACCATACAGGTGGTACTCATAGCTACAGAGTAATTTAAATGGCCAAAATTATAAATATTGCATCAAAACACTTCATTTTCATTCCAGGTTGTTTAACTTAGGTAATGGACAAGGTAATTACTGAACATCCAGGTCAGGTAGATAGCCTCTCAGTTAATAAATATTGTACAGTTGGCAAAAAAAGTATTGGAACTGTAATTTACTGTAAAATAAACTGCAATCATATTACAATACAGTAGTACATGGTTCTTAAAGTAACAGAATAATCCCAATGCTGGTATGAAAAGTAAAGATATTTAAATAAATATGAGTAAAAGTATTTTTTCAACTTGTCTAATTACATTTCCACCACAGTATACACGATGGCTCAATCTCACCTCTTGTAACGTTGCCTAAGTATCTCGTCGCCAGTGATCACATGCATATAACCCAGAGTTCCCTGAGCCAGAGCCAGTATAGTGGGAGTTCCATTAGCCACCAGGTACACATCCTGGCTCTCCTTTTCAGGACCCAACACAAATCGTGAGGGTTGCACTGAGATGTCACTGGGTGTCACCAGGGTTGTGCACTCTTTGTCTGATGTGGGAACACACAGATAAATGTTAACTCTTCAAATTCAAACTGTATATTTAGCCATAATGATACATTAGGCTAAGTAATTTATATGCAAAATAATGGAAATAATTTTGGGCTGAAAGGTTATTAAACAAATAATACTATACATAAGAGATACATCACTCATTGAGATATATTTGCCAATTTCTGTCTAATAGATGAAAAGTCAGTACAGGCACTGTATTGCAAGCTAACACCTACATAATTTACCAGCTACAGCACCATATAAAGAACTTATAAAAACCCACTAACATCAACCAACTAACCAGTAAAGATCTGTATTTTGACAAAGATTGTGCGAGAACCAGTGTTGACAAAGGGGGTGCGGACAAGGGAGGGTAGGCCAGGAGTGAGACTCTGTAGAACAAAACAGGGAAGGTCCTGGCAATAGTCTGGGATGCTCAGTTTCCCTTGTCCTCCGTACCCCTGCAATGGGATCTGGGGGAAGGAACACAATATTAAAAGGAAGAACTATGAAGACAGAACAAGTGTGTAGCCTAGAAATGCTTCATTCTAATGAATAAGGTACTGTATCAGCAAGAAAAATTTCCTTTAGTTTTCAATTTATCTTTATGCTGCAGGGCTACATGGTATCTGTTACTGTCATTATACATATCAATGTTTCAAATCCCAGAAGGGGCAGGTAGTAGAAGTAGACTCAGCTTTCAGTCAACACTCGAACAGTTGGATGATAAAGTTAATATCAAGGGTAATACTGGGGAAGGTTATTATGGAAACCTGGATGATACAGTGATCCTGAAGTCCAAAATAGAAAATTAATGTAAGCCACTACAATTTTACAGGCCAATGTGATGAAGACAAGCACTACAGCTAAGAACTAATACAGTAGTAGTAGTTGAAGTTCCTCAAGCTGTCTGGCCGAGCAGCCCCCGAACCCCTAAGGAAGGCCATGACCTGAACCGGGCTTTCCCACAGTGCCCTCAAAGAGTGCATGTTGTGTTATTGGGGAGTGTGGTTGTGTGCATTGCAGTCTTCTATAATGTGTTTAATAGAAAGGGGTGCTGTGTTGCATCTCAGATAGGCATCCACATTGACTCCATTCAGCTTCTTCTGATATGTCAGAAGGGCCGGGTGGACTCTGTCCTCACGGTGCAGGGAGGATTCAGATGGGTGGATATCAGGAGGTTGTGCAAGCAGCCGAGTGTTGTTCTTGACAGTTTGGATGGATTGGAGTGATTTGAATATGGATATGTTTCTGGAGACTGGTTTGAGGTGGGCAGGGTGTAAGGCGGGATTCTCACTAGCCCGTCACAGTCAGCGACGTCACAAACACAACGGCCAATCGCTTCGGAGGAGATGAGCTCCGTCACAAGGGCGACGATGTGACAACAGCCCATCATCAGTCCCACACCAAAACAAGATGAACATCAATTATCTCTTCATCACTACTGCTCTACTGATTTTTGATGAAGCAGAAGACTGCTCAGCTAGGCGGCATAGGCCATCAAGAGAAAGGAGGAGGCGGAGAATATGGTCACGCCAGCTGCTGCTGGAGAGACCTCTGCCAGAACACAGGATTCTCATGGAGACAGAGAAGAGGGCTGATGTGAAGAGCTACCATGGTGCATACCACATGACCCCAGACACTTTCGAGGAATTTCTGTAGCTAGTTGGTCCTTGCATAGAAAAACAAGCCAGGACGTTTAGGAATCTTGTCGGTGCACCATGAGCTGCGCAGCCTAGATGTGCGGTGTTGTTACATTTCCAGATTCATTGAACAAAAGTTTTCACATCACATGAATGCACACATTTTATGCAAATACATTTAAATATTTATTTCTCTAATATGATCTCATTTCTTTTTCTGTCAACAAATGCTTAAAAATTCATATTTTCATAATATCAAAGATATCCAACACCCTGAACAGTGGTCAACATTGCCACCGTCTCTCTGTCAAAAGATGAAATTATTTATCTTTTGACGGTTGCCGTCGGCGTCACTGGGCACACGGCGAGAATACCCTTGGTTCCCATTACAGCCGTCGTCTGCCTCTTGATGTCAAGGTGGTCCTTGATCTTGAAGACTTTGGTTTCATGAAGGTGGTCAGTAGGTGTGGTAGCTGTGCAGCCTGTGATTATATTTAGAGCTCTATTTTTTATGGTCTGAAGGGTGTTCAGATGAGTCTCAGTAAGGTTTGAGGCCCAGGCAGGGCTTGCATAATCCATCACTGATCGGATATATTGTTTGTACACTGTAGTTGTGGATACTTTGTTGTGTCCAAATGTTGTGCTGACAAGTAATCTGAGGGCATTAATTATTTCTTTGCATGCATTTATTTTTGATGATTGTGATATGTTGTTTGAATGAAATGGATGTGTTGTATGTTATGCCAAGTATTTTGTTTGTGTATGTGTGGAGGGGGGGGGGGGTAGGTGTGTAGCGGTGTTCAGTGTTCCAGTTGGTGAGAAGGGTGACAATTAACTTGGTGGGTGCTATTTTAAGTCTGTGGTGAACCATGCATTAAGTGTGTTGAGGTAGGGTTGGAGGATGTGAGTGGTTGTGTCTGCATTTTTGTGTGTACATGCGAGTGTTATGTCAGCTGCGTAAGAAGCTATGTGTATTTGTGGTGTCTGGGGTGTTGGTAGGTCATGCATGTATAAATTGAAAAGAGTGGGTGACAATACAGATCCTTGGGGACACAGTTGGTGAAACTCCTAATGTTAGATGACTGACCAGCAAATGTAACATGGGCTACTCTTCCTCCCAAAAAATTGGCTAGCTCTCTCTTTGTGTTGTTATGCATGTTTGTGAGGTTGTGGCAGGTGTTGGCATACACTAGTTATAGTACTCACCCTACACTTGAAGGGGTTGGTAATGGATCGGTATTTACAGACAAGGGTGGCTGAGAGAGGCTGGACATCACTGGGTCTGAGAGTAACAGTGAGAGGCAGCTCCTGACATGGCTCCAATACCACTTCCAGCCGGCTCTGACGAGATCCTTGCATCTGGAGAAACAAATGATGGAGAATGTGACATACAGACAAAACTCACAAAGGTACTAATGTCATGATATAGGAAGATTCACATAATTAATTGGAAGCATCTTTTTGTTCCAAGTTTTGGTTGCTGTCTCCTACAACTGGCTGGGGTATTAAGTAAGCCTCAGCTACACAACATACATATTAATGGAAATAATTACCTATACCAGGTGTGTATCACTTTAGAATATCTTTTTTCACATTATATAACAGTACACAAAACCTCTTCTGGGGAGAGCATTTTACCCCAAGTATTTGGTTTCAATCGGGTAGGAAAGAGACATATGCTATATTAATGTGGCTTCTGCCATGGCCATTTCCAAATTGAGGTGCTCCTAGGTGAGAGTGAGGTGTCAACACTATGGACAGATGGATAAATAAAAGAATAAGCTTGTGATACATCAATGATCTACTGTACCATATCCATCTTCTGAGTGTTTGTTTACCTGAAAGTCCTCACTGCCAAGAATGGTGAGGGAGAGGGAGAGCTTATGTGAAGTGGAGGTGTTGCGAAGGACAAGCTTCTGGCCACTGCTGCCTCCCACTGCCACTGTCCCAAACACCAACCGTGACTTGGTGCTTTCCAATACTCGTGCAGGAGTGTCCTCCATCTGCAGAGGGTAATTGTATTCTATAGATATATTAACTAAATTATCTGATATGTGCCATTTGGACAGAGAAGTGATTGGGATAGTGAGCTTTAAACTCTTACCTGTAATGATTCAAAGGAAAATTACTATGCAAATTAATTTTCTTCCTACGAGTTGGTTTTTGATGGACTGGCTTCAGATATCTGCATATGTATAAAGGAGGTGCTCAGGACACCATTAGAGTGTCTAAAGATTAACTATCATATTTTATGCTTTTTGAACACAAATTTGTTTTAATATTTGTCAGCAGCAGGGTTATGTAAAAATAATATTAGTAGAGAGCATACATTATACATCACCCATTTTACCGGCTCGCTGTTGCATTTGGCCAGAGCTGCATGGTGACTGAAGGATGCTGCAGTTTCCATGGGTGTCTTTCCTAAGTGTGGGTGTCCTGCTGGCTGTGGAGGCGGGAGATGGGGCTGGGTATGGTAGGACACTCCAGCGATAGAAATCTCAAAATCCATTCCTTCCGGCTCAATTCGGATCACAAGGTAGCTGATGACATAAAAACAAATTTCTTATTACAGTGTTGTGAAACAAGAACACAGCCCTCAGTTAGTCGGTCAGTCTCTGACAGGCTAATGTAGGATTATACCTCTCAACTTAGAGGGTTTGAGTTATATAATTATTTTAGATGTTGGCAAATGGCTTTTTGAGAATGTGTGTTTAGAGTAGAGGTCGGGTGCTTGTGATATACAGTACATGGAGCATCTATCTATCTAAATGAATTGCATAGTCCAGAACATCACACCCCTATAATCCAACAATAACAACAATGGCCAATGGTGATGAAACTACAAGGCGTTTGAACCGTTTAGTGTTTACACAGACAAAATTTACCTGTTGCTGTCACAAAATAGCCTAAGATAAAAATATAATTTACTGTATTATTTAGAGGTAAGAAACTATTTCAATTGACCCATAATAATCATGTTTGGACTTACCAGATACATTTATTGGTCAGATATAATCATGCTGTCTAATAATTAATTAAAGGCAGTCAAAGCAGACTACATGTATTATTATTATCAGAAACTGAATGGGAGCCCCATTGAAGTCATAAGCAAAACTATACTCTGTCCAGCCTTGGGTGGCGGACAGATGCGGTAGGCAGGTCAAGTACTCTTTCGCTTCTCTGATTGGCTGGAGTAGTGTTTTTCAACCTTTTTCATCTAACGGCACAAAAATGTTTGCGGCACACCACCAATATTTAAACTGTTTTCAAGGATAAATTTCATCATTACTAAGATAATGAAGGGTAATAATGTGTTCATAACTTTTACTTAAAATAGTTTATTTATTTTCTTGCATATGTCATGGTAAGAATTGAATTTATCTATTGTACACTGTCGATGTTATTGTTGATGCTATTTTCATCAGCAGCAGCATCATCGTATATATTTTTATTATTATTATCATTTTTATTAATATTTTCATTACTACCAGTAATTTCATTTTATATTATTATAATTATCATTATTACTAGCTTATTAAAAAATTTCATACTTCTAATTCATTGGAATCAGACTTGATAATCTCAGTATTTAAATAATTATTCTCATCATAGTTATCATCATTGCAGGAGGAGGAAAATCAGTAGTCTCCAATAAGGCTACGTGAACTTCAAGGTGAAGCAGCAACTTCGCCAAACAACAGCCAGACACGAGGCATGGTGTTGCAAGTATATCAGTATCTCCGGATGTGAATTCCACTGATGTGTGAAGCTGACCTTGAGGCAGAGACAGTAGCCGCTACTGGTACAGTATATCGGCCCGCACTTTGCAATGGATTAAAAAGGAAGAGAAAGAAGGTGGAGTGAGATCGCCATCTGCTAAGCAAAAAAGAAGTGCACTTGTTATGGACAATATAGATTCATTTGACGAAAACTGTATAAGAAATGAAATCACAGCTTTTTACGAGAGAGAGGAAATTCCAACACCCTGCAAAATACTGGAGAAAGTGAAAGAACCCCCAGTTAATTTTTGTGGAGGCAAATCATCTCTTCAGAAATTGCTCTACAAAATTGGGTTAACTTTTAAGGTAATTGATAGTGGCAGGCATATTCTCATGGAAAGGGATGACATTGTTGCTGCCCATTGCAAATATTTAAGAATTTAAAATGAAAACAGGAACTCCACCAACCCACCATATGAAGTGTATTTTGACGAAATGTGGGTAAACCAAAACGAATCAGTGAAGAAGTGTTGGACTACAAGCGAAGGAAAAGTTGGTCCAAAGTTAAAGAGTGGCAAAGGAGCACGTTTCATCATAGTTCACGCTAGTGGTGCTAATGGATTTGTTACTCTTTTAATCAAAGAAAGGAAATAAGGGGGATTATCATGACTCGATGTTTACACAAATGGTTCCAAAATAAGCTACTTCCTGGTATCCCACCAGGATCACTAACAATCATGGACAATGCCCCTTATCACTCGAAAGTACTGAATAAGGCACCAAATATGAGTTCGAAAAAATGTGATATACTAAAGTGGCTAGAAGAATACAACATTCCCCACGATTCATCTCACACAAAACCTGAATTGCTCCTCATTGTGAAAGCCAATAAAAATAAGCAAATGTATCAAATTGACGAATTAGAACACAGCCATGGACACAAAGTTTTGAGACTCCCCCCTTACCATAGTCATCTCAATCCCATTGAACTTATCTGGGCACAAGTTAAGCAATATGTGAGACAGCATAATTCAAATGCAGGTTAAACAATGAGTAGGGTGGAGGAGCTAACAAAACAAGCATTTGAAAATATAACTGCCGAAAATTGGCAGAGGGGTATAAGTCATACGGAAAAAATTGAAAATGAATATTTCCATAAAGACGCTGCTGTGAATCATCTGTACGAGAATTTCGTTATTTCTCTCGCTGACTCGGAGAGTGAAGAGGATGAACGAGTACGGTAGTGTACGTAAAGAGTATATGCATAATTTTATGCATTATATTGTTAACTGTGGCAAAAGTACTTCTATAAGATTAAATTTATGTAAAGAGTCAATAGAGTAGCCTTAAAAAATAAAATGTGTAAATTTGATTCCATTTGTTTCTCCTACTTTTCAAGTTTACAGCCCAGAATTACAGGTCTCTATTCCACTTACTTTTATGTGGGATAAAATATCATTAGATTATAGAACATGGTAAAGAATGGGTTGTGGATGGATTGTGAACACGAGAGAGAGAGAGAGAGGTGGAGGGGAGAAGAAGGGAGGTGTTAGCTACAGGTCACTGAGATTAACGGACCGCTATGCGACGTATGTGTGTGTGTGTGTGTGTGTGTGTGTGTGTCACCAAATGGACTCGAAACGTCCCCATCCCATCATCTGCCAATCGGAAGCATCCAGGAATTTCCCAGAGAGGCAGGGCTTGTCCGCCACCTAAGGCTGTAGAGAGTATATATATCCCAGGGGTTCTCAGTGGGAGGCTGTAATGTTGAAGTGTGAGGTGGAAGCAATACATCTGGAGGAGACAATAATTTCCTGCAGTTCCACTTTTACTATTTATTTTAAAAGAATTTTGATGCGTGAATCAAATGCTGCAAAGTGTTAATATGACTGTATCACACTTATCAAGTAATTTTGCTTCATTAGTCAGTGTTATCTAATTATCATCATCATACGGTTGGGTACTATATAACACAGACCTGCAGGAGCATGTAGGCTACACTCACTCCATAAAGTATCGGGCCACTTCCACATTGAAATAATGTGACGAATCATTCTGCTACTTTACTGTGACACCTGCATTTTGTTGGTACGCCTGCAGTTCAGATGTCCCTGAGTTGCCACTTGCTGATTTTGGCATATGTCTATGAACGAGCATGATTTGCTCTCCATACTTGCCTATCTGCTAATGTAGCGAGAACGTATTAATGGTAGTAGAATACAAAATTTGTATATTTTAGATTAAATTGCATGAAAAACAATGATACCCCAAAACAGAGAAAAATTAAGGTTTATGTTTTATATGCCATATAGTGAATAACGTTGTTAAGAGCGATGATGACTCCTCGGGTTGCCTGTGAGCACTCCATGGTGCTTATGAATCCTTTGTGTTGCCATCACCACCAAGACTTCTATTTTGAAGCAAATATTGATTCGTTTTCGTATTGATTCGTGTTCGTTGCAAATCACTATATGATTCAAAGCATATCTCAAGATAAGCTTTATATAATCACCTCATGATAAGCTAGAATATCATTATTCATTTAATCAGCTGAGGCAGACATTGGCCTATTACCTACGAGTTATTTTAATAATGCGGCATGATAACTCATAGTTTATTCAGAGCGGATCGACTGAGACCTGTAAAACGAAATCAAGTACAATTTAATCCCTATTTGTCAACTCATTCCTCTGGCCTGTCATGTTATCTAAGATGCATTACTTTGCGAGAATACATAATAACTTAGTGGTGATGCGTATGAAAGAATATCCATATATTTTCACACCCTTATGTAACACACACGACCGCAGCAATAACAATATTTAATGTGTGATGATGAGAGAATGGTGGCAACTCACAGTCACGATTACAAACCCAAGCGATACTGCTGTCAATGTGACTTTAATGTTCGCTTCCAGACACATCGTGACCAGGTGGCCCGATACTTTTTGGAGTGAGTGTACATAAAGCATGGTACTCACCTCTCAACCCTGCCAACCCAGCCATGTGGGGAGAAGATGATAGCTGGAGAGACATATGAGTGTGGCTGTATGACCAGAGCAGCTGGGTGTACCGAGAACACATCCTTGTGCTCCCTCACTGCTAGAGACACACGTAGGGGGAATGTGGATGAACTCTTGAGGGTAATAGAGGTCTGGGGTGAGGTGTCTGATGCAGCCTCTAGGGTCAGTGGTTCACATACTCGTTGCGATTCCAAACATACCTCACCTATAGAAGCCTGATGGATACATGTGCTTACTTAGAGGAATAGGAAAATTTTCAATACATATATGATGAAAATAATGGACAGACTTACTTAATGAAATTATAGCTCTGATGTTTTTACACTTGCTGCAACTCTAGGCACATTTCAACTAGAAAACTTCTGAGTAATGTAGTATAGGATCAGCATTGTGGATCAGTGCTAAATGGTCATCCCTGCTTACACAAAATGGATATCAAGGTAACTCATAAAAAAGAAAACTATTTTAAGATGTTGTTAATGCTCCTTGGGCTGCCTATGACAAAGACACCACCAAACCAGAACCATTTTTAGGATACTATTTTTCAGGAAACTGGATGTCACTTGTAATTCTTTATATCATATGACGCCCAACTGAGTATACTTAAGTCATCAGAAAAGAGACTAACCTTGATGGGAAATGAAGAGATGATGATCTTAGATTGGTCTGGTACATCCATCTCCACTTGCATGGTACTCCTCACTTCCACCACCCCACTCTCATCCACTGTAAGCAGTCATATCTGTTTAATCAACACAGTACTTCTACATTTCCATAATAAATAAGCATGCTTCATGTAAACTCCACTTTTATCTGTCCTTGGTGGGCTCAAATTCATGAATTAAAAATGTACCTTGATTGCTGGTAAATAACTTGCTATCAAACTTCCAAAATTGCAGTGGTATTAAGTGATACAGTATATGGAGGTCACAAACCCTGAAATGGTATCTTAAGTTTTAAGTGGGTTGATGCCTTACCCTCAACATTGTCAAGATGAGGAGCCTTAAAAGTAATTGTGACAGTGACTGGTGCTGGCTGGGAGTCTATATCAGCTGGGGTAGGAAGTTCACAGGCCAGGCAGGTGAGAGATACAGTCTGCCCACTGCTGTTCTTGTGTGTGTCCCAGTAGAAAATGGGTGATGTCACTGCAACCTAAAATACATAAGGAGTTAAGGTACTGTACTTGGATGGCATGATGTACTTACCAAAATCTAAGAGTAAACAACATTTAAAGTAGGTTGGTGAGTGGCATAGTATACCTACTTAAAGTGAAACAAGAGAAAGGTGTAGCAAAAGAACTTTTACAAAACAAGTAGGAGTGGAAGAGATCTAACAAAAGGAGTTGATGATAGGGCTGGCAACCTTCTGATTTCATTTTTCTATCCTTGGTTGTTGAGTTCCATCCCTTGAAAAAAGGGATGATGATGATCAAGTTGGTGGGTGGCATGACATACCGCAATTTGTTCATACCTGTTGAAGATGTAGTATGACTGGTAGGGTCTGTGGTGACTGATTAGTGAGGGTAACTTGTCGGGACACAACACATCCCTCTGCTACCACACCAAAATCCAGTATGCTCTCTCTATCATTACCATCAGATTCACATTTCACTTTCACCTGTAACATATTATAAAGTAAAGTCTCAGTAATCTACTCCACCAGGTTAGGAACCTATCTATAATCACAACTTATCACTACTTGTAGAATGATATAGTAGAATGCCTGACTCATCACTCATTCTTGACCAGAGCAGAGAAAACATTCTGGCTTTTATTCTATACACCAATGTCATTAATCTCCCTTAAGTGAAAAAGTAACCAAATTTATGAACTCACTTCAGGTTCAGAGATGATGGCTGAGACAGTGAGAAAGTGGGATGATGATCCATTGCCTAGGTGAGAAATGGTCACTACTTCACATGGACCACCACTGCTATCTCCCTTAACCAGATCAGTGAGACGGACCTCTACTGTGGCTTCTAGATGGCCTTTGAACTGTCCACACACTCCAAGTTTAGCCTCACAAGTTCCCCCAGGCTCTAGGAAGTATGAAGGCCTGAAGAGAAGTGCAGACACACCTCTGACCGCACCATCTACACTCTCCTGTGTCACCAGTCATCGAACAAAAGAACAAA
This sequence comes from Petrolisthes cinctipes, assembly GCA_033782935.1. NCBI lineage: Eukaryota > Metazoa > Arthropoda > Malacostraca > Decapoda > Porcellanidae > Petrolisthes > Petrolisthes cinctipes. The sequence continues at coordinate 51,238 of JAWQEG010000572.1, forward strand.
GAAAAATAGTTTTCAGTGATGTTTCCTTAGTCCAGACATGGGGTCTATTACAAGGTTTTTATTACTGTTACTCTTAATATTTTTCTATTATATTACTATTACTTGGTTATCCATTACTATTATATATTATTTGTGATAATGGTAGTTTTAATATTAAACATGATAATCATAATTTTTACTGAAGTTGGTCATTTTTGTTATGGGAGATACAGATGCTTGATAGCCCTGTCATTTACTGTTGCTGAGGGAGGTGCGGTTGCTACATAGCATTTCTTTTTCATTAACAGTAGGCTGACAATGCATATATAATTTTTAGTTTGAAACTTGAAAACTAAGTTATTTAAAATTAGTGTTTGACTCTATAATAGGAAAGCAATATACAATTATCTATTACTTTGCATTCTATTACTATTACAGCTATGATTATTTTATCTATTACTATTGTAATAGTCTAGTATTATAATAATTACATATAACTATTACCCCATGTCTGTAATCCTTACAGGCAATGATACACTTAACTGGCAAAGGTTGAGCAACTGTACATGAACTGATTCAAACTGACAATATTCCAGTACAGTACTAGTACGAAAGCTAGTGGCTGACCTTAAGTAGTCTGAGTGAAAAGTGTGTCCAGCGTGGATGTGGGTTATGGAGGGTGAAGGTGGTGTAGGTAGCCATGCCCAGCACACACATCTGTCCCAGTGACACTTGTTCTGGTACACACACATCTGCAACATATATTACAATACTGTACAGTATTATCCAAGACACCTCAACATCACACACACACACTTGCACAGATATGATCATACATGTGCACTCTCACCCACATACATGTATAACAAATTACTGAATCAATCATTACTCACCACTTATACTGTAATCAAGAGAAGAACAGAGAATGTAGAGAAATGTTAATATGCATTGACCAACCTGCCAAGCTGCTAGTGGTCCTTGAAACATTTTCATGCGAATGATGTTGTCTAAGTGCTGAAGTGGGGACTGAGGATTGCATGGTCGCTGTTCCTGCAGATTCCCTTCCCATTCCAAGTGAATGTAAACCAGTTGGCACGCTTGTTGATAGGGATGAGGCAGGTGTATTGACTGGCAGAGGTCTTGTTTCTCTTGGTGCTGCTTTAAGCTCTAGATGATTATCTTTTGCCTTAGTTGTGGGTTTCATACTAAAAACAGCATCTGGTTCCAGTGGTGCTTTAACAGTGGCAGTGGTATGTCTGTTTGGTACAAATGTGTTAGTGTGTGGAGCATGTGAGGAGTGTGGAGCAGATGCGTGTTTGAAAGAGGTTTGTGATGAAAGCTTGTGGGTCTGAGACGTGTGTGTTCTAGGTACAGCCTTTACAAAGGCCATCCCTGATGATATCTGACCAGACTGATTAGAAAGGGCAGTAGTTTCAGTGCCTTTGCCTCCTCCTCTTCCCTGCCCTAGTACCCCCATCCTGGGCTGGGGTTTTTTGGTTGTGTGTTGTGGTGGCCTTCCAGTCATCCTATCACTACAACTAACTGATGGAGTTGCAGTAGGAGGCTCAGTGCTTGGAACCCCTAAAAATCCCTTACTATCACCAGTTCCCGAGTGTGTTTGTGATCTCTGCCCTAACTCATCAGCAGATGCTGATCCATCAGACTGAATTGCTGTATGAAGTTCAGATCGCCGACTGCCTGGGTGACACACTGTCTGCAAGGTATCACCACCAGTCCTATACATGTCCTGGGGCAGTCGGACATGAGACTGGCAGGGGGTTGATGAATCAACCCCAATGCCCTTGCTTCCATGGAACTCTGGGAGTTGTAGCCTGGCCGTGTCTTCAAGAATTTTGGATCTGTACTGAGCCTTCTTGATGGAATCAACGTTGGTGTCTTCCAGCTTGTCTTTAAATTGGATATGCTTGGTTTGTTGCTGCAGCTGTATGTCTACTCTGGTGTTTCCCTGGTTCTCTTCAGAGTGGCTACATTTTGTTTGATTAAGTGCCAAGACCCCAGGATCAGAATTTGTCCTCTCAGCTTTCAACTTCTCCATGTGTTTACGTGGAACTGCAAGTAACACCTCCTGTGCAGATGTTTGTTGTAATTTTTTTTCTGAGCTGTGAGTCATCTTCCTAACAGAGCTCTGGTTCATATTTCTATCAGAACTGTGGACCATTATTCTCTTTGGGCTTTTGGACATATTTTTGTCAGAGACACACCTGTTGCCCAATGTTCTATCAGGGCTCTTTGTAACCTTAAGTACATTTTCCTTACCAAATGACTGCTTCTTTTGGCCCGGATTGCTGATGTGTCTAGCCCGCAAAGCTTCCTTCTGCTGTCTCAGGTTTAGTACCTCAGTACTCAATTCAAGGTTAGTTATGTCCATGGTCGAATGAGAGACAGATAACTTTTCATTCTGCATCACCAGGATCCTGGTGATGAGGGTCTGCACATAAGGATTATCCTGTGCTTCCTTGAGCAGGGAGGTTATCTTTTCCACATCAACTTTCCCTCCTGGGTCCTTTAAACTCCTCTCCATATCAAGAGTTCTCTGAAGCAATGAAGATTCTGCCTCATTAAGCCCCTCAGTGCTTGGAACACATACATCAGGTAGCTGAGATGTCCCAAGTCTCCCATAATTGTATTGCTTATCTTTAATATCTTCAACAGGGGATATAATTTTTAACTCATTCCTTGGTGTATACTTATCATGACCCTCAGAGGCACCAATCCAATTGCTTCTGCTTTCATCTTCCATAGATTTTCTGTATTTAGTTTCTACCTGCTGCTCTGGGTTACTGTAACTGCCTATTTCATATGCATGTATATTTTCCATATGTCTGCCAAGGGAAGTCCTCTTCACCTCACTCCCTGGTGTGTAATTCTCCATTCCATGGGAAGCATTGGTGGTCTCTAGGTTTCTGTACTTATCCTTCAAGGGATTTTTATATTTAGTATTCATCGGTTGACTTAAAATGCTGTGACTGACTTGCTCCTTGTCATCTCCACTGCTGCTGCTGTTGGTGTTGTCCATAGTACCACCACTCCTGTTACTACATTCTACTGATTGTTGTCTGTTCTCAGGAACTTTGTCTCCAACACCAATGCTTTTGTTTGCATCTGAACTGCAGTGCATAATTGTCCCGGAGCTTCCTGAGACATAAAAGAGAAAATTATATAATTTTTACTCCTAATGTTGAGTGAGAAGAGACAGCTTCCATGTTTACCTAAATCCCTTAGAGTACCTGTAGCCATCAGAAAATGTTTATATGCCCAAAGCCTGAGTGTCAAACCCGAGCATAAGAAATAAATTATAGGAAACAGTGTTTTTGTACAATGGCTATACAACAGTTGTACCTTTATATTTCCATAAATTGTACCTAAAATATATGGTGGTAGGTCTATCTATCTATCTATCTATCTATAGCTCCGACACCTCGTTCCCTCCGGGAACTCCCACCAAGGGGGTGGCCATGGCATAAGTCTCCAGTTTTCCCTGTTCCAGCACTCCCTCCTCACTTGTTCCACCCCCCTCCCCCCCTCACACTTCTCTCTCTCACATACTCTTCCACTCTGTTCTACCATCTAACAGGAGGTCTGCCTCTCACACCAGGTCCCACGACTTCACTATCGTACACCTTCTTCAAATGTCTGAATCATTAGCCAGAGTGTTACCTTGTCTCAACATTAATTTAGCCAGTAAGTCTCACACTCCAGGGTTTGTGCTAAACAAAGGAAATTAATAAAAACTTACTAAATAAATAACAAATATATAAATAAATGGAAGGAAAAAGGTTAACGCCCGTAGTTTTAAAAAATTTGAGGGCCCTTACTTGAAAAAATCGTAGTTTTAAACACCCCTCCCTATGAGGAACACTCAGTTGCCACATCACAAACCCTGAATATTATTGGAATTAAAGGGATGAGTGGCCAGAGAGGGTGGACCATGCCTTATTGAGACCCTGTATTGAAATAATAAATAAAAACAAAATAATATCTATACAGATATATTTAGAAACAAATTTACAAGCAATTGCAACCATATTTTCGTATTTATAACACATATATTCATCTACGGGGCAAGTTCCAGTTACTTTTATGAACACCATAAGGATACGTTGGAGTCAATTGCACATTGTAAACACACCCTGGTCCTCGCCGTTCTTCACAGCTAACTGGTGACTCCCACCACTTGAAGTTTTTTGGACATAAAATATATGTTCATATGTATACTAATGGGATACTGAGACGTCCACAAACAAAAATTGTCGAGTGACCTTATTGCGTAAGGGCAGAAATGTTGACATGGTTCTATATATGAAATGTGATCCATGCCAATTCTTCCGACTTCGTGCTTGTATAAAAAAATTTGAACAGAACAATATGACACAGATGGTTTATGTGTTAGAACAATTGATTAATGTAGAGTAATGTATGTAAACCTGTGTTTCTCAGCATACATCTATGCACTTGAAATGTTGGTCAAATACAGTAACTTAAGTTACAGAAAGACAAAAAAATCTGGATTACGGTCTTCAGCACAACAATCAAATTTAGGGTTATTATCAAGGAAATGATTATAATATCTCCATTAATAGTTTTTGTTTTAATATTAAATTGAATATAAGTAATATATAGGGTGGTAATAGTGCCAAAATTTCATATTTTATGAGTAAGGGCTGCCAACTGTGAATGTAAGGGAGCGAGTGAGAGAGGGAGTGTTTAACGCTAAGGCAAAAGTAGCCTCACTCACACTAGGGTTAGTGAGTGTGTCGAGGGTAAGGGACGCTGAGTGTAGTTTAAAACTACAGGGGTAAGAGACAGGCTGATGTGCCAGGTTAGAGTGAAAAGCCTTGAACTGAAGAACAATACCTTCGTAGTTGGAGTCTTGCTCGGAAGTATCATCAAGGGTGGTGTAGAGTAACCTGGGAGGTCTGGGTGGTGGGGGGGAGTGAACCGTTGTGCCAAAGTTGGGCTGGAGGCCAGGAGTTGACATTAACTTTTCAGTCAAAATAGTTTACACTTATAAGCTCTATAATCTTTGTCATGCTTCATGTCGACACAATAATCATAACAATTTAAATATTAAATATGCAGGCCTATCACAATTCTTCAACTGACACAGCACTGCACACATGAATGGCTTTCATCTTCTTATATTCTTACACATTTAAAGGTCTACAATAACCAACATTTGAAATTTATATTGCAGCTAGATGCTTCAGAAGTTTGTCACAAAATATTCTTAATTGTACAGTATTGTTCAAAACAGACTCATCTAAACAGCAAACAATAGCTGTTACCATTCAACCACTGAAAAAGTTCAGTACACATCTTTTGTACCTACTAATATTTTGATCATAGGAATTGAACTAGACATGCACTGAGCCCACCTTCACAATGATGACAGAATGGTAATGTGGAAACAATAGTACAGGTATATGGGCATTACACCCAGAAAACAAATTAAGCTTGACTCACCCTATTCTCCCGACTACCAAGGGTTCCAAGAGTTTCACTGCGTGACCTCAAGTATTCTTCCACAACAATCTTGTTGTTCTCCCCAACCAGTGACCGATATGGACTTGGTAGCAATGATGATCTGTTACCAAAAAATGTGGCCCAGATTAACACCCTCATTACCAATTAAATGTTTTGCATAGCTTCTTACAATACAGAAATACAAAAGCATCACCTATGACATTTCTCAAATTCTCCACAAGTTTAAGCTAGATTCTCCACCGTAAACAAAAAACAAGTATTATGGGTTAAGAAAATATCACAGAGAACAGTACTATAATTACAGCACTGTAATACTAAAGTTATTTCTCTTGTGAATGCTGACTTTACCTAGCTCATGCACAACTGACTCCAACATGTATCACAACCATATTTTGTGTTTCTCAACTTATACAGGCAAATGGAGCCGAAACGAAAATATCACCACGATGATATTTTGTCATTCTATCTCTAGGTGCCTCATGTGTGTCAACTATTATCGAATGAGGGGATATATCTATACTAATCAATCAAAGGGCACTTGAGATTAAAGGAAAAACAAAACAAAAACAAAGTTGTTTCATGATGATTGTCTCAGCAGTCACAAACACTCACCTGACTGTGATCTCAGTGACCCCATGAATACCAGAGAAGTTGGAGAAGTCAAGTTGTTCACCCAAACTGCTGCCACCTTGTTCAAACCTATCACAAAAGACTCACTATAGTTACATTTGGAAATCATACTAAAAGCATATAGTGTCTATCTAGCTTTTATTTACATACAGAACTAGTTACAGTATCTATAGTATGTATATCTGGACATATAATTCATGGTCAAAATGTTCTTACTTTTCATCCCACAATGCAGGGCAGCCAAGGCAAAAGAAAATGAGAGAGAAGGAGAAAAGATTAATGAAAAAGTAGACAAAATCTATCACACCTCATTATTACAATATCCAGTAATTTTTAATCACTATCTATAAAGGCCCTATAATAGCCCCATTTTAACTACCTGTAAAGGCTGTAAATTAATCACTACCTAACCTAACCAGGTTATCTTAATTTTCACTGGCCATTATATCATAGTTTGTAATCATGTCATCGCTTCAGTGGGCCACCGTAGTTACTGACCTGTGTTCTTCATGGTGCAGGAGCTCCTCAACCTCAAAGAAGTGCTCATCAGGTGTTTTAAATTCTTCCCCATCCATCATGCTGGCTAGTTCTCCCTGCTCTGTAGCAATGGCAAACCAGTCTGATTCATGTTTTCCCCTTTCTGCCTCTCTGCAACATCCCCACAATTACTGATGTCATCATTATTGTTACTTTGGGCCATCACTGATAGATGTCTGTAGTGATTATACAACTTTAGAATGAATCCACAAGTTCTAAATTATTATTAAACAACACAAATAGGATAATTTGAAATGACCTAAAATGTACTTCCATAATGAATACAATGAACCAAAACATAAATGAAGGAACAATGTACTGTAATTGTAAACTGTACATGAATCTGGACGGTCTGGATTACATTCAGACAAAAACAACTAGACTGGTCCAGAGACTTACTGTGAGAGTTCTAAAGTGTCAGGGTCAAACTCCTGGAGACCAATTGAACCAAGGGAGTTACAGGAATTTGAAAGGAGCTTGGACCTCTCCACTTCAGCAAGGAGGGAGTGATCTTCAGGTGGTAAATGTTGAGGTTTCACCATTGACACTGGCAACCCACTTATCTCTTCCTCCACTTCCTCTTCTTCAACTGCAAATTTTAATTAGTGCCACTTCGTTACCTTCACCCAGGACATGCCATTAACTTTATTTACTTACTTTTGTATGAATAAATTACCTAAAAATGTTATGAACACAAAAGGTCTCTCCCATCCTAGGTACTGTACTTCATACTTGACCCTTCTCAAAGAAGCAAGAAACCACAGTATAATTCTGCCAGAAAGTTTGAACATTACTTATCCCATCCACTCCAAATTATTACCAGTACCCTCCACAAACACAAATAGCCACATCTCTCTCTCTGCTCTTAAAAATTTCCAATCAACATATTTACTTAGAACATGAACGTAGAATGGGGTAAGGGAATAAACTGATTTGTGACATACATTGGTGAGCTTGAAGAGAGGGCGGAAAAGAGTGGTCCTGCACAAGAGATGATTCCTGCCACCTCAGCACTTCAGGACTGTGCTCCAGGTATTTTGGATCCAACCCTGAAAAAAAAAAAAAAAAAAAAAAAAAAATAATAACAATAATAATAATAATAATAATAATAATAGCGTCCAGTCTTTCGGCATCCAACGTTTCGGCACTTTTTCAAAAAAGTTCCATTCTGATAATTATTCGACACACTTTCCAAAAGATATCGGTACATGACAGCTTTGAAAAAGGCGCCATGAACGTCAGCCATCTTGTGTAGTGATGTTATGGACTAAACACCTCCCATTAGGCTAACTGGCTAGCTACCCGGGCTCTTGTGTGAGAGGGTAAGAGTAGAGCATACGAGACAACGAGGTTATCCCGTATTCTTCCCTTGTGAGTGAGAGTCACTTTCGAATGCGTGGTGAACTTGTGGTGAGCTTTTATTATTATGAACATTTATTATTGAAAAATGGCTTCAACAAGTGGAAATCTTTCTTCTGTAATGAAGAAACGCTCCCAGCAACACATCATCTACACATCATAAATATGTCTTGATTTTTGTGTTTCACAAATAAATACGGAAAAAAATACATTATGTATTAAACTATTCATTACTTATTGTTACAATAAATCACATGCTAAACAATTATCCAATGATTCGGCAAATTCAATGTTTCAGCACCTACTTGGCCCCGAAGGTGCCGAAAGACAGGACTTTTACTGTAATAATAATAAAAAAAAAAAAAAAAAAAAAAAAAAAAATAATAATAATAATAATAATAATAATATATATATATATATATACACACACTACACACAAAAGAGGTCACATGTTGTCAGATGATTCATGGCAATGTTTCAATTACTTTATTTCTTTACCTGGTACATTAATAAGGTCCTCTGGAGTGAGTTCACCTGTGGAGAGTGGCGAGTCAGCAGATGCAAGTGAAGAGGAAGTCTTGGTTGGAGTGGTGTGGAGTGTAGGGGAAGCTGGAGCTGTGTTGGGTGGAGAAGTGTCCAGCAGTTCTGTATACAATAAGAGTTCAGACAGTACCAATTATCAACACATTTTGGGTCAGCACACAGGATGACATAATCTAAACGATTCCCACTAACTGAGGTGACATAAAAGCATACAGTTTTAATACAATTTATGCAATTTAGAAGGTCAAGTAGATACTGTGTATTGCATTACTCCCCTTTAAAAAGCTTGTGTTAGTTTACTGTTCTGCAAATGTTAATGAAAAGTTTCAGAAAGCATTATTAGGAAGCTTATATTTATTTTTTTAAGTTATATACAATGTCGTTATATTGGCCTGAATAGTATAGATGAGGTAAATAATTTATCCAGATTTCTTTATAATAATTTCCAAAGACACTTATTTAAAGATATACTGTACTGGGAATTTAAGGAATAGAGTATAATGAGAAATATAAAACTATGTATACTATGAAGGAGAGATACCTGGAGGTAACTGATGAATTTGGGTGTGATCAACAAGGAACCTGCTTGATGATAGTCCTGAAACACACAGCAATTTTAGACCAGCAGCTAAAGGCACCTTCAAAGGTTTATTAGGCCTACATGGGCATCTATTTTCTTTCTCCTACATTCTCAGACCTGATGTGATTTATGGGTGTTCTCCAATCCCCTGAGCTTAGCCAGCAACTACTAAAAACATTGATATCACAGAAGCTCTCAATGACATCTGATTACTAATGCAGGGCTCCTTATCCCTGCGTAATGAGTACTCAGCATTTAGCCATTATGATAGGTGTGGAGTCAGGGGACATTAAAATAATATACTCTAACTGTAAATTCCTCCCACCACTACCAACACAACCTACAATCAATATAAAGCCCCTCTCTGCTTGCACAATAATACATCACCATACACTTAACATGGTCAATTATGCAAAACATGATTGGAACTAGAATAACAATAGTGATGTGAAAAGTCATTCAAGGGATCTAATGGTGATGGTGGGATACAATTATGGTTAACCTTTACAATATTGATAAGAAGGGATGAATGCATTCATAGCCTACCAAAAATCATCAACTCACCACTCATGCTATCCACATTGATGAGCTGGACAGTTCCCATAGAGCCCAGGCTGGAGGACTCCTGATCTTCGCCACTCACTCTTTGATTGCTGCCTTCCACCTGCCATATAAAATATTACTGTATCTCCTCATCATACCCTGAAATTACTTGTGTAATGAATAAAAGACTGGAAAAAGGTAACTTGTGTAATGAATCCAAGCCTGAAGTGGCAGTAAGACATTAGTATTTTATATGTGAAGAAAATCAGTGTATTCATGTAGTGTATGAAATGCCACTGTAACTTACACAGCAATGACAATACTGTATTTAGGGAGCAAAAGTGAAACATGTACAAAACAAGATGAAATGTGCCTCCTCGTTACATCGACTAAACTTTTATTTCATTTTCATAATTACCGGTATTATAAAGCAAGATGCGATACGAAAAACCAGAAAAGTTTAAGAAGTTACTAAAGTCAGGACAAACTAACAATCTCAATAGGCCATGGCCCCTTTCCCGTCAGCGACGTGGATTTTTTAATATGTTCTCGTACCAGTCTCGATGCTGCCACTTGACATCCGACCATGGTACTGATAACATCTATTATATAATCCATTAAACAATAAAAGAATGTTTTAATACCTGTAGCTTTGCATCTAATTTTGTGCAATTTCTCTCTTATCGAAGTACTTGAACATGTTAAAGACAATATTTCTAGCTTGACGGGGTAAAGCTGGAAGTGGAGTGACGGACGCCATGATCTTCCCCCCCGAGCAGTCAGTAAGGCACTAGCGCGTGTCCTTGACTCCCCTTTGTTACATAGGCCTGGCAGACTGCTCCCGCCGTGAACCGTTAAACATAATTTCAAACATTATTAAAGACCCAACTAAAATGTAAACTTTCCGAACTCTGATGTCGTTATCAGTGTAATGAATGACACATGAGAAACTGAAATATGAGTTGCTGAAAACAGTAAACTTGTGATGAAATGAAAATTAGTAATTAGTGTACTCAAATATAGTTATTACGAGTACTGTAATTATCGTTGGTGCTACAGACACCGCTGCCAGCCGTATGAGTATTGTACAGTCTGGAGGAGGCGTGGCCTATTGAGATTGTTAGTTTGTCCCGACTTTAGGTACTTTAGAATTATCCTGGCACACCCTTTATCACCAAGCAGAAAAAGGAGCGCATAAAATACAGATGATATACACATCCATAGTAACATCACCAATATCTCTTTTCCCTCTTTTCAAAGGGTAGAAGGCTTTAGAGGCAGGGGTAAAAAAATGAAATCTTACTACTATTAAACCCAGGTATGGCTGTGATGTGATCGAGTGATGAGGCCTGATAGAGCCAAGCACGCAGGGACTGGGTACCAAGCAATTTTGCCATTTTATTCTATGATATTCTAAGAAGAGATATGTAAATACATTTACAAAATATAATACTGAAATCTGTACATATATTTTGTGTGCTTGCACATCCTCTTTAATGACCCTTGCCCGTACATTGCACGGGTGCCAACTTGTCAGAATAACAGGAGGAACAGAAATTCTCAATAAAATGGATTACACTCAGTCACTCCCTCTGTGCAGCACTCCACACACTAAACCACCATCACACACTCAGCAAGACCCTTCACTAATTTTCCTATGTCCCTTTCACTGTATACCAATACAGTACCACCACATCAGCAGCATACATAAAGTTCAAAACAAAACACTTTCTTCACCTTGCAGCATTTTCACTCCTAAATTAAACTAACCATTGTGTTGGGTGCAACAAGGTGAACAGCAGTGTGGGCAGAGGAACGGGCCCTTAGTCTCTGGAACCCACCACTCCTGCTTCTGCTGCCCTCCCTCTCCTCCTCCAAAGTGGCTATGTACTGATGCTCTAATTCTTCCCTGAAAGAGTACAGACATTATTGAATGAAGTCCTCACTCCTGAATAGCACAGATTTTCTTGTTAGCTAGGCTACATAAAAAAAAAATGTATTACAGTAGTTCAAGTATATTGTCTAAGACACAAGCAGTTTATATGGGTTGATAAATAATCAGCATTTTTTAACCTTTCAAAGTCATGTGTGCTTTCCTCAGATGAGACAAATTATTTGACATTAAAAAGAAAATATTCAAAAGCCATTTGCTACTGTTCAAGACTATCAAGCCGAGTAATTTTCTCTGACAGACAAAAAAACGATGTTACATGTCATAAGGACGCCCTCCATTGTCTAAACATTTAAGTCTTTTTTATAATTCTTTACAAGAGCTCTGTCCACAGGGGAATTTCAAAGATGTACCAACACACAGCATGGATATTAGGCTAAATTAAATCTAAACATATTTTCTTGAGAGTGAAACTGAGTAAAACAATACAAAGTCCAAAACAGAGACAATACATTTTTGTCCCTGCCTAACTTCAGAAATTATAGACACATCTTACTTCCTGACCTTTTTGCCATTCTGTTAATGGAGAAGTACAATGTGGGTAAATCAGGAGCAACTGACCGATTCCTCCAAACTATTCCAAGCAACATGCCACTATTCTTTTTGTTAATCTGGTCCTGTTTTCTGGCATACTTCGGAAGAATCAAGCAGTTCTAATGTACCAAAAGTGTATTACCCCCTAAAGTCTCAACAGTTTATCAAATCATCTCCATCATAAAAATCATTCTAGCACTTGGGCCTTATTAAATTATTACACTTCTTCTCACCTGGTCTTTTTGTTGGCTACTGTGGAGGTTGCCTGTGGTTCATCCAAGTACATCAGCGTCACATCTTCTGGGCCAAGGGCAAGGGTCCTGCCCAAGCCTGTTACAATGCTATGGTCCATTTTTATCACTGCTTGACTCTCATCACACCAACATTCCCTCTTTGAATACACTGTCTTAATTACAGTACCTATTCAGATGACAGAAAAATCAACAAATTACTGTTTACTCATATTCAGAAAATGAATATATATATATATATATTGCATTTGCCTAAACTGCATGATCATTGCAACTCTCTAAAATATCTTCATAATGGATGTTCACAAAGAGTAGGCCCTGGTTTAATATAACATCCTATTACTGCATCTTTCAAGTGTACAGTACTGTTAAAATTGAGGGTGGAAGTACAGTAGAAAATAATTATGTCCTTGTATGCATAACTATAAAGGTTAAAGATTATAGGCCACCAATGAGTAGCATTCAATGGGACATAATGAAGCACACACTAGACTGTATGAAACACAACTATAGCACACATCACAAAGATGATGAGTGGCCGAAAGACCTCTCCACCCACGTGCCCAGTCAGCTTCGGCGGCGAAAGCAGGGAGATCTCAGACAGCCAACTCAAACCCCCCACCCCCTGCTCACAGGGGAAATAACCTCTGGCAACAGGGAAAGATTTTTACCATGTCCCGAGCAGGACTCGAACGCTGGACCACAGAAACTGCAGCCACGCACTCTACCACTGTGCTAGCCAGAGGCCAAAACAGTAATTAGCTTTAACTATTATTCATCCTTATCATTGTGCTGGAACTGCCAACTCTATATTAGTTAATAGAAAACTAATGCCCATCAATTTGGTGCCAAAAATTGAAGGATTAAACTTTACTAAATTAGAAACTAGAAGCAGATCGGTACCATAGTCAAATACAGAATTCCAAGATGACTTAATAAATAAAACTCGGCATTTATCTTACCCATTAACAGTAATCATCCTTAACCCAATTTACTACAGTATTTACATGTTTAACCATTTACAGTCAACTGCAGGTATATATATATATATTTCTCACGTAGCATCACTCCCATGAAATCTTTCCATATGCTGACGTTAGTGTAAATTAAAGGGAGAGGAGGAGGCAGAGATTAAGGACATCAAGCACGAAGGAATAAGACGGGAAGAAGGAACAGCTGGAGAGAGGAAAGGCAATGGTTAGGATCCGAAGGTGTGCCAAATTCCTTTAAATACCGCCCACGTAGAAAGGAGTGGAAGAAACGGTCATACAAATGGAGGAGTGTGTGATTGTTTGTGTTCATTACTCAACATGTAACATTACTAAACCATTATATCTCTACTTTCAATGAAAAATTTATTCCTGCCAATCTTTCTGCAATACTTTTAGTACCTGGGAATCTCCTGTCACGCTCCTGACAGCTGAAATTAAAACCAATGGCTGCACGACTGCTTGAACTTGAAGGAAACTGAGCAGAGTTAAATTCGGTTGGTGTCTTGTACCTGGTGGTCACTCAGACACTCATCTTTCCAACGGCATCACCATTCACCAGTAGTATTCGGTTCCACTTTTTATTTTCTACATATATACATAATAATAATAATAATAATATTATTATTATTTAATATGCAATAAAGATATTAAGATTTTTAAATCCGATTAAATGACAGCATAATTAGCACTATAATAGCTACAATATGCGATGCTTGTTTGATTTCAGCGTTTGAAACTATAACCATACTCACTTTCAGACTAATTAGAGGAAATGTAAGGTCACTGGAACAGTGGAATTTGGAATTCATGGCTCGATCATGATGGCTGGTAACAGGTGCTGTGTATTTTGACTTTTTAAATAATTTGATTTTCCTACATTTATGGGAGAAGCTATACGTGTCAAAGTACCTCATAAACTAATCAAAATAAAGCTTCGTAACAAAAATATAACAGAATAATCTATTGGTGTCGTCTTATCTCTGAAAACGGAGCCAGAATTTAAACCCAGCTGGCACTCGTTTTCATTAATGAAACTCATTCTATTAAAGGTCAGCCCATTGGGACCTCTTTACACACTCTTTTGGTTAATACAATAACTGTAGTGTCTCATTTAGATATGATAATAATAAATACTGTAATTCTTAATCAGCCATCTGAGATCTAGCATGAGCAGGGGGGGGGGGGATAAAGATAGGGAAAAGGGCGAGTCAGACTATAAATTGGGCTAACATATAAAAGTGAAGTTGTTGCTCTTCTTCAGTGGCCAGCCCTTACCCAATTAATTAGACCACAATGTAGTCAGCAAAGATAACCGCAAAGCAGAGGACTGGGAGCAAGCCATATATTTTACATTATTAGGATCACTGAGGTATGACAATAAAAATGGCTCAAAGTTGTATAGATCTAGCTTTTGTGAGGGAAGAGGTCTTGGAATAATGGAGATTAGCATCAATGACCCTGGGGCGTGAAAGAAGTCAAGGTGGGAACATAAAACATATGAAACAGAACTTTTCTAATTATTATATGTAGGCCTACTTGTAACAGTAAGGGATTATCTTGCACTTATCATCAATTGAAACTTGATTATTTAATTACTAAATTTATATGGTACTGTATCATAACATAAAAGCCTGGAAATACATTGAATTGAGGACAAAGTGTGGAATAAAGTGAAAGAGAGCAGCTCAAGTTCATTCACAGTATTTATTAAGGGTGTACTGTATAATAGAAGCAATACCTACCAACACATTCAATCACTGTTTTGGAGTTAGGAAAATTAAAGTACTTATAGATGAAAACCCAAAACAAGTTATAGGAAGTTATACAGTAATCATTACCATATCAAATCATGTAAATGAAGCATAAATATCTCCAATAAATTCAAACAAATTATATTAATTGCCTAAAATATACTCAGATTATATTCAATATAAAACAAACAAATCAATTTAATTTCATACTATTCCTAATTACTTTTCAACCTAAAAAGAAGTCTCAATATAAAAAGAAAACATTAATGTTCTTACAGAAAACCGAGCAAGTAATGCTCTTTTTAAGTGTGGTATATTCCACTTGTATTTGGTGAGTAGTTGTTTATTCTCTGAAACATAGGACTATTTATGTTATATGCAGGATACCATCCTGTAGAAAAGTTTCCATAAGAATATGGAGGAGCAATATTCTCTGCAGTTTGTAGACTATTTGTATATCTGATTTCATGTGCAAGCCACACTGCTCTCTCTCCCCACGATGCTTGTAGTGGAAAGTTTTGTCCATAGGGGTATAAAGCCAATGCTTGGGTGTGGAAATGTGTGTGAATTTTACTACAGCTGCCACGAACTATTGGGAACTTAATGTTAGGAGTGACCCCATCTATGGCTTTATTCATAAAATATGATGAAGGGCATCTTGTTATTGGGCCGGTGGAGTCAGATAATGAAGAGGACCATATTGGTAATGGGATAGGGTAAGATGATGACTGTGGAACTTCAATGTGTGTCCCTGTTTTGACACGAAGACGGTTGCAAGATGATGATGACTGGGTAACATTTGAATATGACTCATGATTGGCACAGATATTATCAGTGCTGTTGCATTTTTCTACACTCAGTTTTCTGTTCTCTTGATTTCCTCTGCTGTTCCTAAGAGATAAGAGATTTCTGGATGATTTCTGAGCTTGGAGACTTTGATATCCACCAGGCTTTTCAGTTTCTTTAATCACTCTTTGCAATCTTACCCGAGCTTCTGCAAAATCCTTTTTCAAGGACTTGACTTGCACTGCAGAAAGAGTTTTCATTGGAGTGGGCAAACACGATTCTTCCTTGATTGATTCGGCTTGCTGCACTGAAGGAACAAATTTTTTCATGGAAGACAAATTTTTCTTGATTGTCAAAGTGTTACTTGTGGTGTGTTCTTTCTCTAATGATGTGCTCTGAATTTTTCTGAATTGTTCATCTTTCTTAATGACAGCTTTTGTAAGGCTGCCATTTTTGTAATGCTTTTCTGCATCATTATGTGATTTGTAATTCTTAGACAAACTGCAATTATTAGTCTGCTTATCTTGAATGCCAATGTTTCTTGTTGATTCTGGATCAGTCATACATTCAAACAAGTCATGTGCAACCACCTCTGACCTTGACATTTGTCTGCTTACCTGGTGAGATGGTACATGATTTTTTTCCACCTCCTGATCAGCAATAACTCTACAGTAAGTTTTCTGGCCACTAGGCATAAATTCAAATGGTCGTCTTAAGCATAATCTTTTCCTATTATGAGACACCTGTGTGTCTGCATAATTTTCTGTCTTTGTTTCAAGGCTTAAACTCTTCTTTTCATCTACTAACTTCTCTACAATATAGACATGATTATCATATTTTTCAACTTCATTCAGCATACTTTGACACATTTGGTCAGGGTTAATTATAGCATCAGCATAATTTTCTTCTTTCAAAGGTAGCACTGTATTATTACAAGGCATAGGGCACGGTTCTGAGCTATCATCCGCTATTGCCACTTTATAGTTGAATGTTGTAGAGTGACTCTTATTTTCCTGGCTCTTCCTCATGTTTATTACGGATTGCTTGCAGTCATCCACAACTGTAGCTTGACTCGTACTCTCCTTCACAGTTGTCATTACTTGCATCTGGTTCTCTTTCATGGCTTTTATTATCTGCTTGCAGTCATCCACATCTGCAACCTGGTACATATCCTCCCAACTCTTTTTCATGGTTGTCGTTACTTGCTCCTCCCTCTCCTCATTCATGGTGAAAACAGTCTGATTGCACTCAAATTTTGAATCCAGGTTCATGCTCTCCTGCTTCACATATGGCATTACCAGCTCCTGGCCATCTCTCCCAGTTGTCACTGCCTGCTTAGAGATATCCTCATCTTCAAACAGACTCATTCCCTCCTGGCTTTCCTCCTTTACAGTCATTATTATCTGTTCGTTGCTCTCCCTCACAGCTGTCACTGTCTGGCTGCAGTCACCCACATCTTCAAACTGACTCATGACCTCCTGGTTCTCCTCCTTCACAGCTGTCTGGTTGTTGTTATCCCGTTCTGCATAAAATTCAGCATCAATTTCACTTCCTGCTGGTAAATCTTGCAGTAAATATGATTCTATACGACCGTTAAAAGATGTCTCTCTCACCACATTTCCATCATGAGGGTCATAAGACTTGGTTAGATTTTCAGAGGGCTTAGTTGGATATTCAGAAAGCTTGACTGGATTTTCACAAGGCTTGGATAAATCTTCAGATGGCTTGATTTGATTTCCAGAAGGTTTGGTTGGATAATCAGTTTCCTCAGGGAATGTCATGGACTTTAGTAATGGAGAACACTGTGCCCAATTACATAAGTCTCCATCTACTTGTTCCTGTGTTGAAAAAGAACAATCTTGGGTGAACTGGTCATTGTGGACTTGTCCAGGAAGAGGAACAGTCTGCTTTAGCTGGTCTGAGGCAGATCCTACTTGCTTAAACAAGAAAGACTGCAGAGCAGAGATGAATGAATTACTTTCCTCTGTTTCATCTGAATGAGGTGTAAAAGTTTGCGCCGAAAAAAATGAAGTCTCAAATAATCCAGTGGAAGGAGAAACTGAAGAATTTTGAGCAGATATTAATGAAAAAGTTTTCTCTAGTCCAGATAAAGAAGATTCTTGGGCAGGGGAAGGTGATGAAGAGCACTGGGTTGGGGAAGGTGAAGATGATGGCTGGGCTGGAGAAAGTGAAAATGACTGCTGGGCTGAGGGACAAGACAATGACTGTTGGGCTGGGGAAGCTGATGAAGAATGCTGGGCTGGAGAAAGTGAATATGTCTGCTGGACTGGAAAAGTTGACATACTCCCTTTGTAATTGGTACCTTCTTCTATATTTTCTTGAGGATTCACATCTTCACCATATTCATCGACAAGTTCCTGGAAAAAACAAACTCTACATTTATGAACATTCTAAGGATTATCATTCAAGATTAAGGCAATTGAGAAGCTCCCACTGACTGTAAGACCAGATACCATACATCTTTTAATATAATTTTAAGTAAATATGATGTACTTTAGGACTGCATATCTTTATTCATCATCTTCATCAATACACCATCTCCCTTTATTTAAGAGATTGGGGGCTTCAGGGCCAGGAATGGGAAAATCAAATAAGAAATAATCAAAGAGGGACAGAATACCCAGTGAAAAGGGACACACATTCAATCCATCTTCAAAGCCCATCAAACTCTCAGTTCCCTTGCACAAGTTCTTGCATTCACATGTCCATACTGTCACAGAACACTTTCTCTCTACTCTTTGACCCAGTGATTTACTCACACCACACCTGCAAATTTTAGCATCTCTTACCAAGTTAAATTTTAAGATTTTACAAACTTCTCAGCATATCCATCTCTATAGCTGTCACTATCAATATCTCACTTTCATGCCATATCAAAGGTTAACAACCATGTGATAGTGTGGGTATGAACACTCCCTGAGGCATTCCTCTTACAGCCTCTTTACTCAACTCTTTATTCCTAACCAGTGCTTTCCTTGCATCTGAAGAAACCGTTCATAATCAGTTACAAACCACAAAGACCTCATGGACAGCAAACTTGCAGAAATCATTGTAATAATTGAAAATTACATGAGGGGGGGATTACAGAAGCCCAAACAAGGTTGGTCAGTAATGCAGTACAAGCCTGTGGATATATCGGCATACAGTATTTCAAAACATTATCATTAATAAAGCTGTATGCTCAATCAAAGAAGACATCTAATACAGTAGTTGAACAATAAATTTAAAAGATAAATACTATGAATATGGTGCTCTGTCCAGCACAGCAAGAAGATTTAGATATACTGCATGCAGTACTTACCAGAACTGCACTCACTAGCTCAGCATCCTGGATTCCGAGTGCATAAAGAATTGCTGGAAGAGTCTTCAGGCAATACAGGACAAGTTGAGGCAAGAGTCTCCCTGTCTCGTCATACACCCATACACAATCGTACCTTAGAGAAAATCATAACATGAAAAAATGTAAGCATCATGGAAGTTCATGACACAAGTAATTATATAAATAAATATTGTACATACTCAAACAGAACATTATACCGTCCATCTTACTGTAATGCAACCATTGTTTATTGGTCAGGTACCGAGTTAACAATATATCATTTACAGGGATTACTTGAGAACTCCGCATTCTTTACCCACCTGAGCTTAACATCCCTCATTGAAGTTTTGATTCTTTTAACTGCATTGATATCACAAACACAAATTATATGTATGCTGCATCAATACACACAGGTACGTATAGTCCAATATTAAACAGGGTTCAGGGCATGGTATATGTATTACACACACACACTGTTGACATAGCTAAGTGTGCTACCATCCTTGCCTAACACTAAGTATGGTAGGTTGAGTTTACGCTCTGCTAAAGGATGCTGAAGGGTTTTCACTGATGAGCAAGAAGGTATTATCCCTCTTGAATAACTATGTTACTCATTTCTACAGTGCCATTTTCCCTCACATTTTCTGGGAAAAATTATTTTCAACTTTGACAATTGGCTGCACAGTAAATATTGAAAGCAGGAGACTGAAACTTACATATTCTGGCAAATTCAAGCTCTTCAAATTTGCACGACCAAATTTTGCCTTGGTGAAAGTTTAACAAGCAACCATTTTAGGTGAATGGAGACAGCAAGCTTAGGGAAATTGTGATTTCCAAAAGCAAGGTTTCTTGGCCAGTCCAATATCAGTACAAATCCTATTAAAGACCCTGTGATCGTGTATGAGCATTGGGGGCTACTGATTCCTCCTAACTACACCACAAAACAAACTCCTTCCATATAGGTGGTGTTTCATGGCAGTAATTGAAGGACTCATTTACCTCCAATTTTCCAACTACTGTACATCACAGGGTCCCTTTATACATTAATACATGTGTGAAGAAGCAGTACAAGGAATACAGTTGCTTCTTCCACCATCACAGTAACAGGATCTCCTTGTTATCACTGTCAATGGATGGAGGTAAGACAGTACAGTACCGTTACTTACTTAAGTAACTGAAGAAAAAGCTCTGCACCATCATTCATGTTCAAAGTAAGTGTAGGGAAGTTAATCCCTTTCTCAGCAAGGCAGGACTGAAGCTCATCTGACTGCAAGCACAAATTTGATAATTCCCTTGACAAAATGTAGGGACCATCATGCAGTGATACAACATGTAACTTGAAGTTTTCTGTTAAATTTTTTGGTATGACATGCGTGGTGTAGAAAAACTGCTCATGTGGTGTGGCTCCAAATTCCATCTCATCTTCTGGTCTGCTGAGAAAAAAACTAATTATGCTTGGCCATATGTACATACAATATCTGCTATTATCTAAAATGCTGTGAGAGGATTAGACCTGAAACCTTGATATAGTTGTCATTACAGTATGGGCCAAAAAACAAATATTGGTATACAAATATTTTTAATACAGCATACTGCATACCAACAACACTGGATGTTCAAAAAGTTAAAAAGTATAATGTAATTTTACATTCACTATTACCGCTGGAAGAGTAATCACTTACAAACGCAAAAATAACAGCTACATGTAACACCGTCAAAATCATCATGTAAGATTATTCACACAAACTACAATATATGACAACAACAACAACTTACCCATCACTGTGAAAAATTCCATCTGCTCCCTTGTTTACAGACGGACCCTCTGGTATGTCCTGAACATCATTAACACTGGGGGGCTTTGGAAGCATTTTTTGAGGAGGGCACATATCCCTCATACTTTCTAGGCCCCTTTCATTTACATCTTCATGTGTAGAATGTTCTATATCATGACAAGGTGCACTTTTAAGATTATTTAAATTCACTGCATACTGACTGATTTCACTTTGGAAATTACTTGAATTTACATGAACATGTGTTGAACAGTTTATATGTCCACTTGTTTTAGCAATATTTGGTTCATGATCTTTCACAACTGATGAAGAGTAACGAGGGAGAATATCACTGGAGGCCACAGGGGATTCTTGCTTGCATTTTGTGACATTTTCTAAGTGATACCCAGGTGAACGAGGCTGACAACATTTAACATTATTTGCACTCATATCATTGTCATTTGATGTGTGATTTATGTGCTTATTTAAACCAAGGTGTGTTTCAAGGCTCCTGTTAACTGATGAAGAAGACACAGGTAAAGTCTCATTACTGGGAATGGGTGAACATATTTCTTCATATTTTTCTTGGGTAGGGCTGCCTGGAGGAGAGGAAAGACATTCACTTGCTTTGCACACCCTTGAAATCTGTCCATCCTTGGTGTTTTGGCACTGTAAGGATTCATTAGATATATCTGTACACTGTAACACATTTTCTTCCCTGGAATTTTGATATTCAAAAATTTTACTGGCCATACCTGAATACACAATGGCTATCAATGAGGTGAGTTCATCTACCACTCCTGTGGATTGCATGGCTTTCAAGAAGGACTCATTCACTGTATCTGAAGAGTGAGCATCCTCCAGAGAGGAGGGCTCATTCACTCTACTCATAAACTGCATGGCTTGCAATGTGTCAATATCATTCTTAGCACAATGACTTGAGTGGCATTCAGAAACCCCACCACAATGTTTATTTACTTGTTTTGGTTGAACTTTATCAGTGCTGTTTCCCCCAAGCAGTTTATGCACTTGTAACTCAAATACTGCTGCAAACAGTTCTGAAACTTTGGTAAGTAGTGTAACGACTGAAAAGATATTCTGCTCTTCACATTCTCTATGATCATTTTGCTCATTATCTGATGCCCCAAGTTCTGACAGTGAAGACTTTAACTTTGAAATCATTCTCTCTAAGTCTAATACATTATCATTCATAAAGCTCAAACTGGAGCTATATGGATGAGATCCACGTCTGGTGTGATCTGGATCTTCCATTCCTCTAATCTTGGGCATGCCAATTCCATTAGACTTTAACTGCAGATCAATTGAATTATAGCTTCCATTCAGTTCAGACTCTGTTAATGCACGAGATGTACTGGCTTTCCCAACATTTACAGATTTTTCACAGCAAGCACTGGCAGAACTTTGTTTATCTATGTTGGGATCTTCAATTGAAGAGTTTTGTGAATGCAGTTTGCAGACTTGTTGAGCATATTCCATCTCATCAAGTAATGAAGTAGCCCAGCCTTCCTGGACCAGCAATGCTCCTATTCTGATGTCCTGGTCCATGTCCCACAGTTCTAGGTGTACTTTATCCTGGAATATGAAAAAAAGTACTACTGTATACTTAAATTTGAAGTGTTAACTAGCAGAGACAGGATAACATAAGAGAATTGCAGTATATACTTATATAGAAAAATCATTGTTAATTATTCCATGTAGCCTGTCCTACCTTTGAGCAATATTCAGACTTACCTCCATAACTTTAAAATGAATGACCTTAGCAACCAAGTTTCTGTTCTGCACGATTTCCAGGAACCTCCGAGAAGCACAGAAACCCCAGGTTGCATTTCTCTCTACAGGTTTGACATCAAAGAGACTGGCCTGGAAAACAGTGTAGTACTCACCAAAAATTATGGCTGATAAATATTTCATATTTCTAACACCAACAATTGTTCTTGCCTAAGAGATATATTCCTGATGTTCAAAGATATAATTTTTTTTCCTATGCCTCAAAGCTCCAAACAGAACTGTTTACAAATAAGAAGAAAACTACCTAGTATTTTGCTCAATGTCCATACCTTAACAGCCTGAGCTGGCAATGCGATGAACTTGTTGTGAATGTGACGAAGGAAGGAAATGTCACAATTGTAAACAGTACCATAATCCACAAAGAACAGCTGAAATATCAAATTTCATGGCAATAATAAGCTGTGTACCATAAGTAATTATACATACCATCACCACGGGGCTGCTCGGCCAGACAGCTTGAGGAACTTCAACAACAACATACCATCATAGCCTTGGATTCTTATATAATAACCATATCATGTGATGTCTTTTCCTTGGCCATTCCCATCTTCATTTCCTCTTGTATTCACTGATACACACCCAAATCCTAATACAGGCTACATATTATTTCCATTACTATCTATGTATTGCAACAGGGTGGTAGGAAAATTCCCTGCCAGTTATTTACTTAAATAATTCTTGAGTTTTAAGATGGTATATAGTGACAATTCAAACTACAGTACAGTATATGAACAGTGTAATCATATCAATACGTGTAAAGGAATTAATACAGTACTGACTTACATTGACCATTCCTGAATTTTTTGGTGGTGAAGTAATGATGGCCCTGTAATAACTCATGTCATCACTGTAAAGGGCCACCACTGGGGCACCCACCACAGAGGCAGACTGAGACATCACATACTGGTACTGTTCACCCAAATGGCCACTGTAGAACTCACTGCAATGTTATGTACAGTCTTGGTCAATAATCCTGCAACATGTTCGAATAAAACGAACTAAAAATATTATGCCAAACTATAATCATTGACCTCTGTAATATTGGTTCATAAGATTCACTGTCAAGGCCCACTTTCATTCATTTGACTCAGTACTTCTGACCATGACTGTACCAAGACCATTTTACGGTAACTAAACCTTATACAATAAACAGCCAGGCAATACCATTTTTCTCTGATTACGAACTGAAATTTCTTTTCAGTCGGAAACACAACTAACAACTAGAAGTAGGTTAAAACTTTATCAGTTACTGTAACCCATAACCAATAACTATAATGTCTTGGAAAATACACTTGATCATTGAAATACATTCAGATTATTATATTCTCCCAAGCAAAGGAAAAATTTAACTGTACTGTTCAAGAGTTGACTCTGGGATTATTTTTTTTATTAAACAATTTCAAGATTATAGCAACGACACTACTACCCACTTAATTTAGAGGAATTATTAACCACCAGTATATCAACCATAGGTATTAGGTAGATTTAAGGGAAGGTAGTCATAATAAAACTCACTACATTTGGTCCATGAGAGCATCGAGGGCGTTGGAGTTGTTGCGTCCGTGTGGTATGACCCAGAAGTGATATGGTGTATATACTTCGCCCACCACTACCTTCACTAACTCTCCCAGTTCAAATACTTTCTTTATATCCAACTTGGGGTACAACTCTCCTGTTTTTGTTACATGTGATGGCACTTCTGATGACTCCATTTCCTGAATATTAATACAACAATGAGTTAAGGGGATACAGGTAGTATATTTTTGGTATATTCGAGTGCCTCATTTCCTCCAAAACATGCCAGGAAACAGGACCAGACTGACATCAATAATGGTAACTTGTTACTAGGAATAGTTTGGTGGAATCAGTTGCTCTAGATTAACCAGCACTGTACTATGACTACTATTGCCTTAATGCGAGTTAAATGTGGGTAATGAATTCCATGCAAGTTCTATTTTTTTATAAGTTAGAATACTTGTACAGTAATATCAGAACATAGATCTATTTTCCTATATATTGTGGTCAATCTGAGGCTCCTTATGTCCTCCAATACTTTGAAAGAGATGTAGAGGACAACGAGGAACCTATGCAAGGCAAATCGGCTTTAGATCTGAGAATGATGGACGGAAATGGTAATTATCACCTAATTATCTACTCTATTGCAGTTTTCTATTATGATGTTTGTACCCTCTACCCACTAATTTATAGCATTCTAAGACACTTTTCTTCTATGGCATTTTCTTCGGAAATGCCCCATTTCCAAGCTAGGGCATATTCAAATTAGCCTGACCTTACCTAATCTAACCTAGGCTGCAGCAGATTACTGGGACCTAACTTGGGCAAACTACTGGGAATTAACCAATGGTAAGTACCAGGACATGACTGGGGCAAAATACTGGGACCTAGCCGGATGTGGCAACAGATACAAAACTGCAATAGTCTTGATATATACCATGGAAAGACCCAATAGGCAGCTTTATTAGCACTGGCTCCACTCCTCAATTACTAATTAATTAGGATAAATATTTAGAATATTGCAATTCTCTAGGATGTTTTGGTAAATATTGAAAGAATTACCGTAATTGCATACGGTTTTTCTACCTTCATTACCCACTTATTTAGACCCTTCTAAAACTAATTTCTTCTATGGGATTTCCTCCGCAAATGTTTACACACTTACGGCTTATTACTCTACTTCAACTTGATATTTTGAATTTTTACTCCAGGGCTTCCTCGAATCTTCAAATTCCTCAATGCAGGTTATGCAGACTAATACAGCATTGACATTTCCAAGATAGGGCATATTCAAATGGGGCATTTAGAAATTAGTCTGACCTGACCTAACCTAGACTGCATCAGACTATCGGAACCCAACCTGGGCAAACTACCGGGACCTAATCTGGGCAAACTACCGGGAAATAACCGTGGTAAAGTACAGGAAATTACCGGAGCAAAATACTTGGACCTAGCCAGATCTGGCAACACTGCTACAAAACGGTAATTCGGTAAAGGTACAGAAGTGGACCTTACTGTATAATAGATATTTTACTGTCATTACCCACTATTTTGGACCATTCTAAGACACTTTTCTTCTATGGTTTTTCTTCCTCAAATGCCCAGTTTCCAAGATAGGGCATATTCAAATTAGCCTGACCTTACCTGACCTGACCTAACCTAACCTAGACCGCATCAGACTACCGGGACCTAACCTGGGCAAACTACCGGGAAATAATCGTGATAAAGTACAATAAATGACAGGGGTAAAATACTAGGACCCAGCCGGATCTGGCAACACTGCTGAATTAAGGTCCACTTCTGTACTAATACCGGTAATTCTTTCAATAAATATCGAAGTGTCTTAGAATGGTCTAAATAAGTGGGTAATGAAAGTAGAAAAACCGTACGCAATAACGGCAATTCTTTCAATATTTACCCAAAATAGTGGGACCTAGCAACACTGCTACAAAACGGTAATTCTATCAATAAATACCATATGTGGTTGTGTATTTCTGTCAACCAGGCCTGCTGTCTGATCCCTAACTTCATTATACACTCAAACGTTTGAAAATTTGAAATGTCCTCCATGCATACCAGCTGCCTGTTCATTACGAAACAATACTCACACACTTACGGCTTATTACTCTACTTCAACTTGATATTTTCAATTTTTACTCCAGGGCTTCCTCGAATCTTCAAATTCCTCTATGCAGGTTATGCAGACTAATACAGCATTGGTATGATTGCAGCAGTAACATGGCGTGCCTTCATCACACTCATGGTGGTCCAACGCCGCTCGTCCTTGTCGCATTCGAGTTTCATAACAAATTAATTTAACAATCATTTTTTATTTGCCCATCTCATAACATATTTTATTTGCCCATCTCATAATTTTCATGTTGTAAACTTTAAGTGAATGCATTAGGTAATCTTTTGAGGTCACGTGTAATGCAATCATAAAAACATCATCATAAACAAGTAACAAAAATAATAAAATAACAAAGTTCATTAATTAAAGTAAAAAACAGTATTATAGATTATAATTACAAATGTACATACAACAGTCCAGCTCATGGTACAAGTCCAGTAGTCCACTAAAATATGCCAAATTAACAGCATGGAGGTGGGATCTACATACTGTAATAAGAAATACGTTGGAAGCAAAAGTAAATATACAAATAAAGAAAATATCCAAACTGAATAGCCCAATTTGAATTACTGGACATGTAAATTCTCAACCAATATCACCTACAGCTGTACACTTCCATTTATGTATAATTTTACTTGGTATAGAGATATGCAAAACAATGCAGTTCAACTTTTTTATTTCATACCATATAATATAGAGTTGAATATACACATACATACTCTCTTAAGTATGTGTATAAACTATAATGCAAAAAATGAAGATAATTCAATAAAAGAGTTTGTATCAGTGACCAGTGAGGTGGATAGCAAAACAAAGGAAACATGGCATAATAGTTAAGAGTAAGGCAGAATAAAGTATATGACATATAGAAGAGAGGATGGGGATGTAAAGAGGAATGACAGAGACTGAAGCACATGTATAAATAGACTACTACTGCTTCTGGGAGAATGAACAAAACTTATGGTCATGATGGTCTGCCTCTTCACAGATTTCAACTTGACAAATGTAATGTACAGGTAGAGAAGAGGAGGGTTAGGGGGTAAGGAGGTATGGCAGAGAGTAAAGCAAAAGAGTTGGGAAATGTTCCTGTAAAGGAACTGAATCTTCACAGGTTCCATACTGCCAAATGCAGCAAAGTACTGGTATACTTCTCAATACTGATTACAAATGCCTCTACAACAACTGGGTAATACAAAATGTTATCACAAAGTGTCTACTTTTTATCCTATCTTCAGAAATCTGTACCTGAAGTTAAGTTTCTACTTTGATACAAATCCTAGTTAATTATTATGAACTACATCCAACGAATAACCAGCAGCACAACTTGACCTGACTATATCAGTTAATATTCGACTAAGCATGATGATTAATGGCAAATTTCAGTCATACAAAGTCAACCTATAGGCACCAGAACAAAGAGTTCTTCCAAATGAAGTAACATATGATTGAATAATGGTAATTTTGGATATAAAAGTTAATATTGGTCAATGCAAGAAGTCACTGCCTGGTAATACTGTAATTATGAAAGTTACAATGGTTCCAGACACCAGTCATTTATATCGTCTAGCCCATGACTTTCATCAAAAATAAACTTATGTAGAGAACATGGCTATTATATTGTGTAACTTCTGTGGCCTCATACAGAAACAAGGTTTGCACAGGCCACAGACTTTTCTGCATAATAGTACAGACTGTGTTATTTAAAAGACATGAAAAGTTAAGCTCAGCCATGACAGAAATCATAAATGTTTTACTAGCAGAATTCAAAGATGTAGATTTCTAATTATGTGCTATTTGAGTAGTTATCTCTGTAGAGTTTGATTCATGATGGGGAAATATATAATTACATATTAAGTAGGGAATATTTTATACGAGGAGTAATTATGCTTGAGGTGTGGAGTAGCGCATTGCTGTTACTTAAAATGTATACTTAGAAATTATACTGTAGTGGTATACAGTAAATGAAGAACACTGGGCACCAGTTCATGTCATTTCAATATATATTTGCCAGAAGATAATAATTCAAGAACACTCATCAAACCACTGCTCTGATAAGTAATGAGCTACAGTTGGTAACACTGTCCACTAACTAAAAAAAAAAAAGTACAGAAATACAGTCATTTACATTCCCGTAGGATAATGGTGTTTAGCCGAGAGATGATACAGTGCTATACACTGACTACCAAATATGAACTTCACAAACCACAATTTCCAGACTACAGTATTTAGAATGAATAAAAAGATCTCAATACAAGCTATCCTTTCTGTACAATGGTTTCCCAACCAACAACCGCACAAGATTGCCCTCTTTATTTTTAGCCACAATGGTATGGTAGTAAACCAGACTTAATCCACAAGAAAGGTGAAGGAAAGAGAGAGATCCACGTTTTTTGTGTACACTATTTCAAGCTATCTTTAAGTACAACAAAGGATGAAAGTTATACATTTCCTTATAATGTAAAGAACACAGGAATCCATGATACGTATATTGTGTAGCAGAAAATAATTGCATTTACTCTCCTTCATTTGTCCCGGGTTGCCAAAATACTGTAATATGGACAGGAAATTTACAATATTCGTTGTGAGGTACAGTGTCTGTATAAATATGGTCTCTTAAAAAATACATCTGAAAAATACACACACATACACACATATGTATACACACACCTGCTATTCTAATACAAAATCTAATACTCCAGTACAGTAGTTGAAACACAACTCCCCCTTCAGTATAAATGCCATCAATGGTGGTTTTTATTATTAAAACAAAGGGAGGCACACCAAATTCCTTGCATTACATCTTCCAATAATACAATACTATCACAACATATGGAAGTTGTAACACAATCTCTTTACATTTATCAATAGATAATATGTACATTAATAATCTTTTAAATGGGAATAGTTTTCTGGTCTTACCCGATACTTCACAATGAAGGGAAGGTGCTCAACCTCTCCTTGTTTTAATGCCATCATAAGCTTCTATAAAAGCTGGCACAGAATAAAATAGTTATATACAAAAATACAGTTAATACGGTAGACCTAAGGTCCTGTCACACTAGTGGTTTTTCCCCTTTATTTCAGTACTTCATTTTCCTTCAAGGGTAAAAATTGATCCAACTATAAAATTATGTGGGTGTCCAACTCTATGATAACGAATTGGATGATTGAGAAACCAGATGAAGGCAGAAAATGTACTAGTGTGATGCCCACTTCCGTGTAAAGAACATGAGAATATCATTTGAAGATGAGCCTTCAATTATGACATTTCAAGTCTGAACAGTAGTGGGAAAACTGCAAGTTATTGTTTCCCTCAGGCTGTGCTGTCATCTACTCTACTAAACTTGCTGATAATGTACAGTTCTTTGCAGTTCTATATTAACAATGACCCACTGTATACATTAGTGATCACTAATAACCATAGTTGCTGCTGTAGTTTAAGGCCCAGTCCACATGAATGAGCAGTGCTCGATGGGCAAACATTGTTACCAAATTCAGGTCCAATATACTCCATCTGGTAACACTGCTGAAGAAGCAATCGTGTAGATGGTGCCTTATCCTCAGCAAACAGTGCATGTCCCCAGTACCTACTGAAACCCATTTATCAGTCAACCTGCAGTCCTACAATACAATCCTCCCAAATCCAAGACTAAATTGTGGTTCGCATATTACACAGGTGGTTTCGGTGGGTGGCTTTTACCCAACTAGTGGTTGTGGTGTTATTACCTCTTAACATTATCAGGCAGAATCAAACTTTTCAAAAACAATGAGTATCCACAATACAGCAAGAGCCTATACATCCCTACTTGTACAGTACACATAACAGCCATACTGGAGCTAATGGTTGCACTGCAACAATTGCAAACACAAATACTAAACACTTCTCAAGCATGTTATAGAACAAGGCACATTCATGAGTTGAACATAAACATGAATGAGCACGCAGGCTGTACATGACATCAATGATTTTGTTTTAAAATAAATCACAGGACTGTATTACATTCCAGGTAATATATCAACTTTAATCTGAACTGTAATTGTGTTAGTAAAGAATTCCATCAATAGTACTCCATACTTAACAAAATTTTACAATGTGAAATTGTGAGAGAGATGGTACAATCAAGAACTGGGCAATACTGTACTGTCATCGAAATAAAAACATTTCCTGTCTGCATAACTATAGGATCATTATTATCATTAACACCCTATTTCCTTTTTTCAAGGATCCCTTTCTTACCATGTACAAATATTCATCTTAATAATATTTCAGGAACTAAGATATTGATGACAACCTGGTGGCTACCATTTCCTCAAACTATGATAGGAAGCATACTGTTTCAGTATACATACTATAAATGTATCTGTTTTATGAGGGGCTTCCAGTTTGATGACAATATCACATGCTCCTTAACATTCTCGCGCACAGCTGACACATACGCTGCGTTTTAGGGGATAAAAAAAACTTTGCGTTCGCGTATGGACGCCACTTTGAAAAATCCTTGTTAACAGTTAACTGTTGAGCAGATATTATTCAAATTTGGATGTCACATAGGTGTCCACTACACTGGTAACATATGAAATATGATGAAACACACACTGTCTGGACAGTCTGGTTGCCCGCCTCAGTCAGTTTCCCCAATTCAAACTACCGCATCATACACGAGGTGTGTCCTGCCACACCCACACAGGCAATTTAAACAAAACCAGGCCGTGCTCGTGTTAAATTACAAGCAGCTTTCCTCAGCCCAATAAAATCTCCTCCTTTTAAGTGCCACCAAACTGACTTTCACTAACTGGGAATGTAAAGTGCCTCCCCTCGTTTCATGAATTTTTTTTTTTTGGCAAACTGGGGGCTACTAAACCACGAAAGACTCAGAGCAAGTAATTTTTTCTGGTATTAAGGAATAAGTGGTCTCCAAATATCCAACATCACCACAGGGGATTCAATTTCATCCAAGTTAATCTGATTCAAAATTGAAAAATATTTCACACAATTTACAAATAGTGTACCTTCCTCATAATATTATGTACTGTAGTTCCCATATCAGGTAGCCTTTGATTAGACTATAGTGTCTAAAAACAATCAATAAATACAAATGTATGTAGAATATGTTACCTACTAATAACTTTCTGGAATGTAAACTGTTTGGTAACAAAGGGAAGGAGTTATACAAATTTTTTATAGCCATCTCCATCATTTCAACAGATGTTTCCTAAAGCCCCTTCCACACGAGAGGCAAAAGACGACGGGCAGACACTGTTACCAATTTTGTGGGTGGATGGCGGGCACGAGTGCCTAATGACTGCCGGGGACTGTTTGATATGATAACACTGGTAAAAAGCGAGAGAATTCCACTCAGTTGCCTGTGCCAGCCGTCTTTTTGCCTCTCGTGTGGAAGGGGCTTAACCATCCCAACTACTCAGTTGATATACCGTATTTTACATAGTTATATGGTCTGCATCACTGACACTGGAAATACATTACACTGTACAAAGTTGTTTAAATGTTCTAACTCTTATAACAGGCTCAAGCCAGCTATGATGAGGCCCAGATTATCAACAACCGACATACGCACAACTGTAACTCTTGACATAAGATTATGGAGAATTAGGAAGCATTAGCTGAAAAATTAGAGACAACCAGAATAATGGATATATTCTTCTCATTAGACAAGAAAACAGAAGATGAAGTAGACATATTTATCTTTTGATGAACCCTAAAGAACTGATACAATGCTCAGTATCTGAATACTGTACAGCTGGAAGCTAATGTCATGTCCTATGCCAACAGTGGTCATTTTAATAGATAAGCAGATGGATTATCAAGTACAGTACTCTTTTCCCTTGTTCCTCGATACTCACACATGGTATTCTGGAATGAATGAAAAAATATCTATGAGAAGCATGACTCTGGACAATCATTTGATATATTGTATTGTACCAGTAACCTATACCCAGTTTTATGTCACTGAAGAGATCAATAATTTTGGCTCATACCGAGCTGATAAATCTGCACTCCCTAAAATCAACCATAAAGGGTATTGGCAATGTTAATGGGAAAGAACAGTGGTGAAAAATAAAACAATATGGACAAGTAACTACCGGGCATACGATTCTGTTGGGGAATAAAACATTAACAGTTTCTCCAAACTATGTCAAAAAAATATTCCCCAAACTAAGTCACAAAAAAAAATAATGTGGTGATACTGTTGCACTGTATTTCTCAGCACCATATGAAAGTCAGTAGCTTGGAACTTGATAAATATAAAAGCCCTTACTTAAAACAACCTCTGGTGGCAGTGGAAATGACCGGCATCGATGATGCAACACACACAAATACAGAGTAAAATATTATTTCTTCCACTTAGTACAACCATTAAAAAATTATAATAAAACACATCCCATTAATAGTAACAAAGTATTTTACATGGAAATAGCACACTTCACAACTTTGTTACTAGAAAACATCGAAAGGTGGCATTATTAAAACAATGGAGAAAAACAGCTGTGTCATTAATTAATTGGAGGTAACTGATTCCTCCAAATAAACCATCTACACTGAGGGAGTCTACATTGTGGTATCTTATGTTGTGATAAAATGACAGGAAGACCCACTAAAATATTGAAGAGGCATGATACAGATGTCTCCAGGACCTTTTACGTGTCAAAAAGGATCACTATTCCAGTACTGATGAAATCTTACAGCCAATGTCAACAGCTTACATCTGACTCATTGATCAGTTACTCTTCAACCTTGATTGGCTAGTTTTTACCATCACACTTATCCTATATGTTGTTACCTAATGACATTTGCCATCAGCTTGAGAAAAAACATGCTTATATCTTACCAATTTCTTACTGAAAAGCATCACAACATGAAATTGAGTGGGCAAGATACACTGGTAAACTGCCTATTCCTCAATCTAAGCAACAATAGACTGTTCTATGGTACAGTTTGGAGAAATCAAAGACCTCCAACAGCAACATCACAGATCCCTAAAAAATTCTTTATTATTGGTAGGCCTACAGTATTAAAAAAAATAAAAACAGATACACATATCTAAAGTTCAACACAAAACAAGAAGTCTTGCTTAGCTGTGAAAAAAAAAAAAGTATTTAAGGGATAGGATTTTGTTAACAAATGGGATGCTACTGATTCTGTCAAATAGTGCCATATAACAATTGGACCTGTCCTGAGGTAGTCTGTTCCTTCAAATGTATTGTTGTTTGGAGGAATCAGTAGCGTCCCTTTTATCAACACTTTACCCCACTAAATAAATCTCACTATACTGTAATCTGTTTTTCTGTAGCCAACAGTGACTTCACAGCTAATACAGACTTGTATTAAATTAAACAGCATCTTGATTACAAACCAGTAGATGGTGAGCTTCAACTTATAACTGACAGCCTTTATGCTATCAACTAATGCACTGACATTCACCATCAGCAATTGAAAAACAAACTACAGTACAGGAAAAGTGGGAGTTGTACTTTCCCTTGTTTTAATAATACATTTGTAAATATCTGTCATAATTACTGTACACTGAAAATAAATGCTATATATAAATATATAATAGTATGTATCTATATTGTATATGGGCACTTCCCAGATTAAATACCATTGACCGAGCTGGTCCATTAAGTAATAAATGTATAAATAAAAGTGAAACCTTAGCCTTTTTAATATTAGATGGAATAATATGAAACATATATTAACCACTCCAACCTGGATGTTTTGAATAGAAACTCTGGGCTCAAGCTACAGGCATCTTCAACAGCATAAAAAGAAAACTAAACTAGAGCCAGTTTCAGAACCATCTCAGCTGATACAAACACACTTGCCTAATATCTCACCAAGCTTTGGCCAATATCTCACCCCCATCCAATACCCAGGGTTTATGGGTTAAGTGTAGGCAGGGAGTCAGGTACAGTATTTAGACACTCCCAAACCTCCATACACTCTCAGTACTGCAGCTGTATTTTCATTTGAAGCAAACTTAAAATAAGGGAAAATACAGTATACAGATAAAGCCTCCAAATGGTAACTTCAATGTTTTCTCATCATAAATAACATTAATTGCAATTTGTGAAAATGATCTGTACTTTATTACAAATTTGAATGTGTGGGAGCAATACTTCTACCGATCCTACCCCACACGGAGGGATTCATCACTTATCAAATTGTAGTTACTGTGATCTGATCCTATCAGTTCTTTAAAATCCACTGCATCATCAGATTTCTGAAAAAGAACTATTGTAATGATAAAATGAATACATAACTATGTACAGTATAGGCAATGCCACATTCTATTCTGGAATGTTTTTGTGAGGATCATGACTAGGTATTATAACATTCAGTTTTTCTGTACCTCTAATCACTTGTGGGATCCTATATAAAGAATAGGTAATACAAGTAACAATGTTTGATATGATGCCTCCATTGAAACTACATGGAATCATCATAAATAATATCCTGAGTACTACAGTAGTCAGCTGTATTAAGTGTTAGACATATGAAACAAAGATACTGGTTTACCGTACAGGTACTGTTAACAAGCTACACTTTGAATGCTGGGCTGGATTGTGTTATGAACAGTTGTCTCCACTTCTACATTACCTGTCTAGCAGTGCCAATTTTCTTTTCCCATCACCTATGAATCTAAAGTTTCAATATTCTTATTCAAATAAATACTGTATTCACTTGTGAATAGGTGTGATACAACTTCAACCAACAAATCAAAATTAGAACTTAATAGAAAGGACGATGGGGAACACAGGAGTGGAGATATCAGTATAGTATGCATAATTTGCCAAGAAAAAGTCCTTTTGCTTTTACTGTTCAATGGCATACACAGCATCCTGAATTCAGCATTGTCAACTTATCTGCTTGACTACAAACCTAAGAAGATACAGTACAGGCAGTAATTCAATCAATGTTGCTACATATCTCCATACTATTAAAGATGTGACACAATTTTACAGGTAAATGTTCATGAAACAACCAAATTACTTATAAGAAATCAAATATTTTGGTTAATAAATATATTTTGTTTTTGGCCATAATAATTACCAATACTATACAGCACATGTAGTAAATACAAGTAGAAGGAGCAGGATGGAGAAAGATTAGTGAATACTGCTAAAAGGTCTTATTTAATTTTTAAACAACCATAATAAATGAACATCACCTATAATATTTTCTCTCAATGTTACCAAGGACACTGACACTGAGAGGATGGCCCATTTATGGCACAGTTAATCTGAATGGACTAAATTTAGGTAAAGATAAGGAAAAAATCTATTAAAGAGGGAAAGGTGGAGATAATCTCTCTCTTTAGGTAACTTAGGATTTAGGAAAAAATGAGTGAATGGTGTTATTATGTGTTAGTTTAGTATTCCATTGCAGCTACTCCACATATTTTCATTGCAGCTAACTCACTATTACTATTTTAGCCTTCCCTTACTACTTTCTCACATACCATTCAGCATTTTTACTTCAGCATACTCTTCAATATTACTAATTCAGGCTCCATCCACTGTTACTTTATCAGCATAATACTCAATGTGATTTTTGCAGTTTTCCACTGCCAATTACCCCACATACAAAACAACTGGGTGTTACTCTCTTTCCTTGGCTCGTGACCCAACTATCCAGTGTCAACTCCTGAGTCCTCCTGAGGTTGGTGAGGTCCTGCACCATGTGGCTGGCCCTCCTGAACCCCTGATATTCTGTCGGTGGCCTGGTCTGGAGTCGAGAGGTGCAAGTGGCTCACAATCAAATCCACGAGGTGAGACATCAAGTTGGGCACAGAGTCATAACCTGGAAGTTGTTATACAGTGAAAAATAATTTAAGGTGGGTAAAAATGTCACTTAAATTTCAAACTTATGTTTGGCTGGGCAGCATATTCAGTTGAATAGTCAAGGACCTTGCATTATGTAAACTTGCTTAGTGTTACTGAGAGTATAATTATCAAAGATGTTACCAGGTGATTAATTGTTAACATTGTAATTTATTAAACACTTTGCTTACTAGGAAACGCATTGACGTCGATAATGCCATACTTCCCACTGGAACTGTCAACTACAACGTCAATACCCAGTAGGTCCATCTGTAATGCCTCACGAAGCGTAGTTACAATTCTGCAACAAAAATTATATCAATTACTGTAAGCCTCCATTATTCACTGAAATTTACCATGTATAATGAATCTTTGTAAAATATATGAGATCTTGGCATACGAACATCAGAAACTGGAGAATGAAAAGCATAAACTTCCAACAATATTCAGTACAATACAATTTCCGTACCGTAAAACACCCTAACTTCGGACATTTTTTAAAGGTTTTAGTGAATAACACTGTTAACAATGGTCCAATTTTATTCCTGTTGGCGTCATGTGGTAGCCAGGTAGAGTACCTACTAAATCTATACAATAAAAAAAATGTAGCAAGCTAAATTCGTGCTTTTTTTTTTTTTTTTCCAATTTTCAAGTGTCCGAAGTTAGGCAGAAATTTCTTAACTTCAGACAGCTCTTCCCAACTTCGGACAGGGTTGTATTTTCCCTTTAAACATGAGAATGGTTAACAGCATCGATCTCTGGACACGCTGGCTGAACCTCAGACACCTGAGGAGTTTTTAAAAAATGTAAAAAAAAAAAAAAAAAATTTGCCGCATTCATGGCCCGAGTTATACAAATATAGAGAGGTATATCCAATAATAGCTTCTTTTTTAAGCACATAAATTGAGATCACAATAAGTTGCATCATATCACATTGTAGTGAGGTTTTCTTGGCATAGATCTAACTAAGAACTATTCAAAAACCTTTCTAGCCAAAAAAACAAACAAAAAAGCGCATTGAGTATACACAAAACCGGAAGAGGAAGTGACCTCTTCTTCCAAAAAAAAATTTCACCTAAATATCAAGTTGCTACCTCACTGACTCAACAAATGTATACTGAAATAACATAATAGGACCTACATAAGGTACATAATAACATAATTCCAGGTACTAATGACAACCACACCCACTTCCTGTATTCCTTGACTTGATTACCTGTATAAAATACTATAACTAAATAACTAATATAACTTTTTTCTTCAAAATAAAACTCATTACTGGTTAAGGCATCATACTGTAGCACATTACAGGCAATAACTTTGGTACTGGTAGTACTGACAATCTTACAGAACTATATCGCATATTATTTGGGTATCAGTATCATTACTTAGGCCATAGGTTTACATCTACATTAAAAATCATCCTTTCCGTGTGGTCTAAGTACTGGTAACGTATTCATTTGTCTGTCCAAAGTTGGGACTTTTTTCTGTACAAAATAGAAATATTCATTAAAAAAATCATAACACGGTTATGCATGCATATATTTTAAATTTGTTTACTGCCCAGTATTTACAGAGTGTCCACGTATAATCGTACCATTCACGTTCTTACAATTGAAACGCTTTGTTCTGTGTGAACAAAGTTTTGCAGGGGTCAAAAATGCAGACTTTTTTTTTCATTGCATTTGTCGAATATTTTCACCCCCACATATTCAAGCTATTGTAATAGAATTTATACATAATAGTCTTTGAACATTCCCCTAACGAACACCATCGTTATTTTTTGCAAATATAGCACTCTCTTCCAGTACAGTTGAATTATTTCATTTTTTTCGCGAAATGTCCGAAGTTATGGCGCAGTAGGAAGTTAGGGAGTTTTACGGTACAAAAAAAGAGAAGATGTTGGAGTATCATGAGGAAATTGCTGAGAATTGGAATGGAGTAAGGGAGAGGGAGACAGGTGAAGTAGAGGAGGAATGGGAAATGTTTAAAAGAGCAAGGGCAGCAGTAGGGTGTACGGAGAAGGCTTGTGGTTGGAGACGGGTTGGGGGTGGTTTGAGGAAGGGTAGTGAATGGTGGTGTGAGGAAAGTAAGGTAGTTATAGTGGAAAAAAGGCGAGCGTTTGATGTATGGTTATAGAGAATAGATCAGGAATCGAATGAATGTTACAAGGAAAAGAGAAAAAGAACAAATAGAGCTGTACGGGATGCTAAAGTGAGAGCATATAATAGGTGAGGGGGAAAGTTAACTGAAAATTTCCAGGAAAATAAGAAAATGGTTTGGAAGAAAGTCAAGAGGATAAGGAAAGGGACATCAGGGAAAGAGGAAAAGGTGAAAGCAGAGGATGGTACCTTGCTGGTTGAGAAGAAGAGAGGAGATGGGCCGAGTATTTTGAAGGATTGCTGAATTTTGATGAGGATAGAGAAGCTAAGAATGTTGAATTTAGAAACAGAAATGGAGTAAACAGATTGGAGGAATTAAATAAGGAGCTGATAAGAAAGAAGGAGGTAGAAGAGGCAATGAGAGAGACGAAAACAGGGAAAGCTTCAGGTTTGGATGGATGCGCTGTAGAATGTCTGAAATGGTGGAACAAGTATGATGAAA
Organism: Petrolisthes cinctipes; assembly: GCA_033782935.1. Classification (NCBI taxonomy): domain Eukaryota; kingdom Metazoa; phylum Arthropoda; class Malacostraca; order Decapoda; family Porcellanidae; genus Petrolisthes; species Petrolisthes cinctipes. The sequence continues at coordinate 90,190 of JAWQEG010000572.1, forward strand.
TGGTTGGTACTGTTGTTGATGGTATGTTTTGACAGTGGTAAGATCCCAACGGACTGGGCGAGTGCTTGTGTAGTGCCTCTATATAAGGGAAAAGGGGATAGATACCAATGTACAAGTTTCAGGGATATAAACCTGTCAAGTGTAGAAGGAAAGCTGTATGGGAAGGTGCTGAAAAAGAGAGTCAGAGAGGGCACGGAGGCTGTGACTGGTGAAGGACAAGGTGGCTTTAGGAGAGAAAGATGTTGTGTGGACCAGATATTTGAGAAAAGTATTTAGAGAAAAGTTAAAAAGTAGTATGGGCATTTATGGATCTTGAGAAAGCATATGAAAGAATTGATAGAAATGGATTGTGGAAGGTTTTTGCAATTGTACGGGCTGGGGGGGAAGTTATTGAAAGGGGTGAAAAGTTTCTACGTGAACAGTAGAGCGTGTGTTAGAGTGAAAAGTAACGAGAGTGAATGGTTCCCAGTTAAGGTAGGACTCCATCAAGGCTGTGTGATGTCACCATGGTTGTTTAATATTTATATGGACGGTGTGGTAAGAGAGGTAAATGCTAGGGTGATGGAGAGAGGACTGAACTTGGTGGACAGCAGAGGTAGAGAGTTGAGCCTTAACCAATTACTGTTTGCTGATGATACGGCATTCGTGGCAGAGTCAGAAAAGGAACTGAGTATGTTAGTGCAGGAGTTTGGGCAGGTGTGCAGGAGGAGGAAACTGAGAGTGAAGATAAATAGTGAATGAAATGGTATTAGAAACTCACCTGTTGAAGACAGCCGGGTCTGCGGATGGTATGGTACCGTTCATGTCCTCTGGGTCGAGTCTGGTGAGTGGAGACTCAGAGTCTGCCTTGGATACATTGCTGGAGTTGAAGAACACGGTCGCCTGCTCTGTTCCATACAACACAGATTTTTTTTTTTAAGTTCTACATATCTAAAGGATAGAACTATTTCATCGACAGAAATGAATAAGTCTAGTCCATATGGCCATGCGGGAAAGGTGCTAAAGCAGTCTCCCACCTTCTGTTATGGGGATATATTTTGAATAAGGAAATAATACTAATATTGTATCTTCAAAACAACATGGTACAACATTACACTTCATACTGATAATTGTCAGTGCAATAAAGTGTAGGAGAGCATAAACATCTACAAATTTTTAAGATACTGATATCACCTCATCAGAAGTGGTTGAGAAAAGAACATTTTAACTGAGAGAGACTTTCATAATTCCTTTCAACAGCTCTGGCAACAATCCTGTGCACCCATACGTCTGTGGGTGACAAACACCTAATCAAGAAACTTCATTTAACAGTAATTGTGAACTGACTTTGTGACCTGGCTCAAAAAACAATATGATAGCCTCTTTATCTATAGTTGTAGGGAAATGTTCATAGCTGATATCATTACCTTGTATTAGTTTGACTGATGTATGACTCCCTGACTTCTGGGTGATGAGATTAGACCAATCATAATTTTACCCATTATGATATCAGCTGTGGTCATTTACCTTCACCTACCAAGAAAGAGACTTTAGGTTTGATCCAAGTAATTATAGTACTAAATATATCATAATGCACACTTAAGTTATATACCTTTAAGCTTGTTAATACCAAAGAAACCATCAACTGAAAAGAAAACAATATGGATTTAGGCAAAAATAATAAAACATTTCGGTCCATAAATCAATGCAAAACAAGCTAAATACATGGTCATGCATTAATTACACTACAGGGGTCATCTTTCTTGGGTGAATTGGAGTGCTATCAATTCCTCCAAACTATGCCAGGAAATAGGCCATTTCAGTATACACTTTGGGAACATGTTTTCTAGCATAGTTCGGAGGAATCAGTAGCCCTTCAATTCCCAGATATAATATAACCCCCTTGAACATATAAGTGCATTCATCAACGAGAAACGAAAATAAAAGTTCCAAAATATTCACTGATGAAAGGGACCTGAGAAGTTTATGATTGGAAGCCTTCAATTCCTTCAAATTAAATCCCTTGTATTGTGGCAATATCTGAAGGAATTTAATTAGTCTGCAACTTTCCAATATCTCACCCTGTAAATGATGCATTTTACCTGTATGCCATGCAAATTTACATCAATATTTCTCAACTACCATAGGTAATTCTATGATTTATAGAAAGCTGTACATCGTTCAAGCATACAAGTAAAAAGGGTCACCTATTTCATATTGTATTCTGGTTTATAAAATAAGAAGATTGAAAGAAGCTTCCAAAAATTTGAACATACACAGTAATATCTGTCATGACTTTAATATAAAGATCAACAGATAGTCTAAAAAAAAAAATGCATTATAAACTCATACATCATGCCAGATAGAGGGACTATAACACATTTACAGTCGATTGCAAGCACCTGAAACTGGGTTGTTTACTCACTAATGACTGAAGTACAGTATGTGATACTTATGGTGACAAATACAAGGTATGTAGTCATCATGATTATTTACCTGTATAATTATTGTCATGAGGGTAAAATAATATTCAGCTGTTTAGTAATAAAGGGTTTGGCTTAGAGTGGAACTGAACAAATGGGAACGACTATGAAACATAACTATGATATCAAATAAAAATTTTTAAAAAATTATATATGAGCGATGTCTATAAATAGAAGCACATTAGCACCAAGAAAATTTCCATGAAAGATAAAGCTTCAGAGAATCATGGGTATAGCTCTGCTTGTGTGAGTATTTTAAATTTCTTAAGCTTATTAATCAATGAAGCATCAAATAAAAATAAGGGGACTAAACTTTACATGGTTTAGATTCTCACTCACTGTGCCTGGAAAAGTATACCCAACTTTAAGTGATACTGTTATGCATAGTTGTATGAATGGTATTACTGAACAGAGATCAAGCAAGTAGAGGGCAAAAGATATTAAGTTCAGGAATATCTTTGTTCAATAGCTGGGGTTGGTTTGATACCCTTTATGAAAGAGACAAAAGAACATGCAACAAATAATCAAAGCTTGAAAGAGAGAAAAATTTAGTCAATTCTTTGAGTCGCCCAATAACATGATGGTAGTATCACCTCTCTGAAAAATTACCAACTCAAAAAAATTTAAAGTGGAGCAAGAAAATTACATTTGTCCAAGAATTAGCGCACATTTCCTTCTTACTTGGTTTCTTGGTATTTGGGCCCTTCTGGTTCTAGACACCCCAAATAACTTTGTATTAATAATACAAGCAATGAAACAGAAAATACTTACAATGCTCTAAAACTAATGGAAAAAATTAACTTTGCAAAGCTAACACAAGCTATACAATAAAAACATTTACAGTGCTCTTTATGTTATGACTGAAATGGCTGTATGCAAGAAATGTCATGAGTTCGGTGGTGGAGATGACTGGTATGATGCCTTCATAGGCTTTACCTCTGATAAACATTATGGTCATTGCTATCGCCTAGTCCACAGCATTTCTTGCACATGACCCCAACTCGGACATAAATTCTGAGGTGAACGGAACAGAAGATAGTAATACCTCCAGCGTAGAAGTTTTTAAGCGAGGGTCGCACAACAACAAACCAGACAGGCCCCAAGACAAAAAGTTTGTAAAGGACTGCCCCATGGTTGATGAAAGACTGGGCAACGCATGGCAAGACACACTCCTCTATGCCAGTCTCATTGAACACCACTGCCATCTATAGAAAAAAAACAAAAAAATTATAATCCTCACTATTACCATCAACCAATGCATCAGTGATAACATAAGAGTTAGAAGAAAGTATAGTGGTGAAAAAATATTTTCATTTATCATAACTACAGCTGACTGCATACTGGTACATCTTTCCTATTTACTACACTCTGGTTCTCCTCATCACTCTCACAGTCCATTCCCATACTTTACAACAAAAATACAATGCCAGGGTTCAGCTGAGTACTGAATATGTTAAAAATGAGTAAATATTATGGTACAGGTGCATCTTCATGAATTGACTGTATTGTCAGCTAATTATTAAGTTACTGAAATGCACTTCATGTCAAAATAGACTACATTAGTTTCACAGGGCTGGGATGTGTGTGGATGAGTGTATTTACCTCGTGTGCTTCTACTCCCCCTCCCGCTGTGACTGGTTTACACACTGAAAAATATAATAACATATTGAAAGGTGCAATGACTTAATTGGGAGATAAAGATCCTGTTATTTATGTAATGAATCTGAAAAATGCAATATATAACATATTACTAAGAGCAATGACTTATTGGGGAGGCAAAATTAGTTATATGCATAATAATTAAACTGGACAAATATAGTAATGTAAATAATGATTAATTCACTATGTAAATTTCATCATCAAGGGTTATGACTTTCATTTTTGCAGAGATTTGTTAATCTAGACAATTTCTTATTTTTACAGGAATGAGTCCGAGTTATTTGTTCTTGTTTGAACAACCATTTATTAGTATAATGACTATTACTAAACAGTCAACCCTTGCACATTGTGTCCAATTGGTAACATGTGCGTAGTGCAATGAGGGATAATGATAAATGAGATAACAAATATATAAACTTCATAGGATGAATTGCAATCGGTCCCAAACACCCAAGAACCCACCCTAATAAAACCTTGAAAAACTGAGATGCTTTGAATTTAATGAACAGAAGTAGAAAACTATAGAATGTGTTTGGCTTCTCAAACTTTACCAGGTAAAATAAAGTGACTAGGCTAAGGTAGCCCAGCATCAGGTCCCTACACCCAAGTGAGGTAATATGGGACATGAATATTGCCATTTCTCTAACCTTTACACAATATCCAAGACAACATGGTTACCACATGCTGGACATGATAAAACTTTTGCAAGTTGCATATTCATTCACCGAGTGGCATACCACCCACACAGATATTGTCCTGACCTGCATAAAAGCAATAGAAAATTGGAAAACTACAATGCACATATGCATTATAAATTATATCTTACCAACTGGGAATGTAACATTTGCAGATGTAAGCAATTTTCTGTTTTCATGTATGTTCCTCTCAAACACCTGCACGTACGTTGGGGTGAACACCAAATCTGTAATATGAAACTATACATAAGATGTCTACCTAAACAGTAGTATGGGGAAGCTGTTACATTAACTATTATGCATTTTCTGTAGGTCTGGAACCACAAGTTAAAATTAGCAACTCATTATTTGTCTTGTCTTATGGGTAAGTATTAAGGGATACCCTATATAAATTGTAATAGTTAGGTCATATGGGTTGAAAAAACTTCAACACACTAAAGAATACAATATGGGGTGTTCATGAAGAAGGTGTAAGGGTGTGAGAATAAAGGTCCTGGTGTGAGAGAGAGATTACCAGACAGATAGGTGAACAGGGTGGAAAAGAACTTGAGGAAAAGGAAAGTAAGTGGAAGGGGAAGGCTAGATTGAACAAAGGGGAGTGTGAGAATTGGGAAAGAAGGATTCTTTTGCCATGACCACTCCATTGGGGGTATTTCCTAGAGGGAACAAGAGGTCAGAGTTATAGATAAATATATAAGAATAAAAGTATTCTCCATCTAAATCTATCTACCTAGCTATAGCTCTGATGCCTCGTTCCCTCAGAGAACTCCCCCCAAGGGGGTGGCCACGGTAGAAGTGCCTCCAGTTCTCCCTGTTCCAACACTCCCTCCTTACCTGGTCAAGCCCTCCTCTGCCCCTCATGTTTCTCTCCTTTACATACTCTTCCACTCTGTTCTGCCATCTCACTGGAGGTCTGCCTCTCACACCAGGTCCCACAACTTCACGTCCACACACCTTTACAAACTCCTCACCTTGCATTCTCTCTACATGTCCATATCATCTCAATGTATTACGCTTCACTCTCTCAACCACTCCACATTCAATACCAATTGCCTTCTCACTCATACCACATCTCTCATACACACTCTCATTACACTCTCCATCCCACCTAGTAAGCCCACATGCTCCTCTCAAGTAACTCATTTCCACAGTACCTATTCTAGACTGATGAGCCCTACTCCATGTCCATGTCCATGTCTCTGACGCATATGCCAGTGTTGGCAGGATTATACTATTTCGTAGTCCTCTTTTCACTTCCATACTCACACTTCTACCCTTCATAATCCTCCCCAATGGTCCAATGACCTGTTTGTCCCTCACTGCTCTCTCTCGAATTTCTCCTTCCATACTTCCATATTTACACAGAACTGTACCCAGGTACTTAAACTCCTTCACTTCCTCCATCCTCTCACCCCTCAGAGTTATCTCACACTTCGTCCCAGTTGGTACTCCCACTCTGTACGGTGTAGGAAAGTCAATCAGTTTCTGCTCTTCTCAAATACCATCACTTTACTTTTACCAACATTCACCTTCAGTTTCCTTCGTTTACACACAGACTGATATTCGTCTACCACTCTCTGTAACTCCCTCTCACTCTCAGCCATCGTCACAGTGTCATCCGCGAATAAACTTGCCACCAAGAACCAATTTGCTTCATTCAGCCTCAACTTCACCCCCAGGCCATTCACTTTGGCTTTCATCTCTCATACAACCATCCATATATATATTGAACAGCCATGGTGACATAACACACCCGACTCAGCCCTACACTAATATTAAAACTCTCACTTAGATCACCCTTTACCCGTACACATGCTTTTGCACCTGCATAAAAGGCCTCAATGCCTTTCAGCAAAGACCCCCTCAACACCTCTGTCACAGCTCTCCTGTCAACCCTATCGTATGCCTTCTGCAAGTCTATGAAGGCAGCATACAACTTCCTATCCTTCCCAATATATTTCTCCACTATTGATTTTAATGCAAATATCTGGTCCACACATCCTCTACCCTTTCTGAACCCTCCCTGCTCCTCACTAACTTTATTCCCTGTTACTTCAACCAGTCTTTCAGTAGGAACCTTCCCATACACCTTCCCCGGTATACTAAGAAGGCTTATTCCCCTATAGCTACCTCACTCATCCTTACTCCCCTTCCCCTTATACAACGGTACAATTATGGCTCTCCTCCAATCCTCTGGCACCTCTCCCTGCCTCCAAGCCAATGTCCATATAAGCAACATCCACTTCACCACTACCTCCGCCCCACACTTTAACATTTCAGCAGTTATCCCATCCACCCCTGGTGCCTTTCCCATCTTCAACTTTCCTATTGCTTTCCTAACCTCTTCCCTTCCTAATTCTCCCTGTACACCCTGTCATCTACCACCTGCCTCCATCCCCATACATGTCACCACCGCCTCCCCTCTCGTCCCCTCATTCATCAAACCATCAAAATGACTCTTCCACACTTCCACTCACAGTAACTCCATCCTCTCTCTTCATTCTCATGCTACCAGACTTTCCTTCTCCTCTTTCTCTTTTAACCTCCTTCCAGAACAATTTCTTGTTTTCTTTAAAATTCTCACTCAGTTTCCTACCAAACTCCTCATCCACTCTCCTTTTACTCTCACTCACCATCCTCTTCACTTGCCTCTTACATACATTATATTCTCTCTTCCACCTCCTCTGACACATTCCTCTGTAATGTTCTCCTATATGCCTTCCTTTTCTTCTCCACTGCATCTTTCACTTCTTCTGACTACCAAGCCCTTCTTCTGTGTCTTGCATCCAACTACCTCCATCTAAATGGTACCAAGAATTCATGTATACAACAGACCACACTGTCAACTAATAAACAAGATGGCACGTAACCACAATTCTACCTGGTTAAGGATGGTGTTATATAATTAGTAATATAACAGTTAAGGCCCCCATACACGCTCAGTCGAGTAACTCAGTTCAAATTCCTCATGCTAATTTGCGCAAACATTACTCAGGTAGAAATGACAGGGACTTGTGCAAACCAAGGTAGTGCAAGTTATCTCACACACTATTCAGTCCATCAGACATCAGTTCGACAGAGGCAGTGAGGAGAGGAGGACATGGCTTCTCCTCTCGGTGAAGAGGAATTGCTGTTGTTGGGTGTGTGCGCTGTGGCCTTATATAAAAAGAATAAGAAGGCGAAAATGGACAAAGGACTGGCTGCTGAAACGAGATCAGTACACACATACGAACCTGCTACAGGAGCTATGACTAGAACCAGGATACTGGTATAACTATCTGAGGATGGATGCAGCAACGTATCATCATCTTCTGTCATTAATTGCGCCAAGAATAGAACGATTGGATACGTGCATGAGAAGAGCTATAACACCCCATGAGCGCCTCACTGCAACACTGAGATACTTAGCAACAGGACGTTCATATGAGGACCTTAAGTATTCCACTGTAATCTCTGCTCAGGCGTTTGTCACAGAATCACGACCAACTTCTTGATCTTGCAGGAACAGCAGTAAATTATAATACCATAACCGTGGTTGGTATATGTCATCTGCTGCAGCACAAGATCTACGTGAGGCAGTTACTTTCTTGACCTCTTTGCGGAAGGAGCTCCTCATCGCATTTATCTTCTTTGTCACTGTCTCTCTATTTGCCGATGTATCCTTCTGCTTCAGTTTCTCTATAAGTACACTATATGCTGCTGCCTTTGCCTCTCTGTCACTGTATTCCTTTGACTTAATCTTCCACAAACAAGGGTAATCTTTATACAGTTCAATAAAATCGGCCCAAAACACTCTATCTGACGATGGTTCAGTCATTGCAGAGTTTCCACAACATCCAGGTACAGGGGATTCCATTTCGTGGTGTGTGTGTTGGGACTGACGGTCCACCTACCACACACGCACCAATCGCACTGCACACATCCTAGATTTCAGTCTCCACCTGAACTAGCACAAGCCAATATGCAGCCCTGCACAAACCTTCATGCCACCACACACACGCTCCAACTGCCTTGTCAAACCTTCGGTCGTTTGGGGATAACTGAGCGTGTATGGTGGGATTCGAACCGACACCTGACTTGACTCATGCACCTCAGACTTGTGTACAAGCCTAAATTTGCTACCATATACGCGCAAACATACTTGATTGTGACTTGAACTTGCATAAAAAACTGAGCGTGTATGGGGGCCTTTAGATATCCTGCTCTGTGATATATGTATTAAGCATTACTTCTGCTCCATAAAAGAGCCTTACGTCACAAAGTACTTATTGAAAAATATGCAAGAATGACAGCCAACATGGAATATTTGGCATACAGCACTTTACAAACACCTTGGTTCTCTAAACACAATTTATGATATACTGAAGTAAAACTGGCTGACAGCAAATCACTGACCTAAAGGGTGCCAAAACCTTTAAAGTACTGCCCATAGTAATACAGAATACCCCCCCATGGGAGAGATTTTAAAGCCTCACAAATGCAACTGACAGTAACTTACAGTGTAGGTGCCACATCTACAAATCTGGATCATCAGCTGAAACAAACACAAGTACTGTACAGTCGGCAAAAAAAGTTTCGTTACCGTCCTTTTAACAGTGTGATGTAATGTTGGTACGCCTGACTGGCGAGTCAGGTGTGATGCGAGTGTCTTATATACCTCCGTCACCCTCCCTGCCCGTCAGTGTCTAATAGACAGGCAAGTAGGAATGAAGTTCTTTCAGCCTGTGCTACTTTTTCTGGGTATTTCACGGTTATTCTTGTTCTAAAATACTCAAACGTATTTCCTTATGTTTAATAATGAATAGTTAAATAGTAATAGTTGTTGAACACTCAAAATTTAGTTTAAAATCAGCTAAACTTTTGATATAAAATAGCTGTCACTGCCGCAGCCCGCATATTATCAGAGGGGCAAAGACGATAGCCGTCCCGGATGTCTCGGATGACACGGGGCACGGCTGCCCAGTCTAGCCGAGTACCAATCCTGCCGCGCTTACCGATTTTAAAATTAACCTAGGGGTGGTAACGAAACTTTTTTTGCCGACTGTACAGTAGAGTAATTAAACCTTAACACAGGGTCCACATGTTTTGAGGTTTGATAAGATATGCTTGGGTGCTCATAAAGGCCTACTCACCATCATTTTTGAAACACTGTTGAAGAAGATCATAAGTTTGGTTCCTCAAGAGCAATCGGTGCACACTAGGCAAGGGGTCCATTACAAAACATTCTGGGTGTTTCCCAATGTAGGACTCAAACATTTTGATTGCTGCTTGTGCCTGAAAGAAATAACATGATACTGTAGAGCCATGGCTGAAAGCCCATGAGCATGGGGTGGTGCAAAGTCACAGCCAATATTGGGCAGAGAGTTGTAAAAAGATAAGTTTCCACACCCCTCTGACTATGGTAGCTTGCAGCTCAACAAAATGTTAGTAATGTTGTTTTGGCACTTTTTTTTTTTCTTAGAAGTACAGTTAAACCTCGATCTAACGGACCCCGATGCAACGGATTTCGGACGCAATGGACACAATCCACTGGAGAAAGATTTTGGGTCCTTTGGGTACTTGAGTTTTTGTCCGCTTGGCAGTGCTGTTTTGGTGGGAAAACAGTCAGGTGAGAGTAGTAGCAGTGACGAGGAGGAGGAAGTTGCGATAAAACCAAAAATGTCTCATGTGAGAGAGTGTCTTGACGTCGTCATAACTTACGTTGATCAGTGTGACAGCTCTAACATACAGTGCTACTATGAACATTTACGCACTTTAAGGGAGTTAGTTATTAGGGAACAGTATCAGTGAGGCAAGCAGTCAAAACTTGATTAATTTTTTAAGCGCAAGACTCCTGAACCCCCCCATTCTGAACCCCAGCCTTCCACCAGCAAGGGTAGTTCAGTAGCCACCACCAGTGCTTTAGACTTCGTTGGCTTTGAGTCTGAAGACTCTGACTCAGAGTAATAGCTACTCTGCGTCCCACTATACGATCACGGCAAAAACGAAACTCATCTCTCCACCACACAAGGTAAATAAAATTTTTCTCCATTATATTTTTACATTATACAGTAGGTACATTATTTACACATAATTACATACCTATTTATGTATATATATCTGTATTTTGTGTTAATTTTTGTACCCCCCCGTAAAAATTCGTCGCTGTAACGGACTATCGGCTTTAACGGACACCCTCTCCCCCCTATTAGTCCGTTAGATCGAGGTTTAACTGTACAAGAGATAGCTGTACCCCCTGCTCATGGACTTTTAGCCATGGCTGTACATAGAATATTATAAGGAACAGTAATAGAAGCAATTTTAGTGGGCAAGTGGTTGAGTAAAACATATTTGGGAGTTTAATTTTTTCACTCTACTGTACATGACCAACTATATCATTGCAGCTAGTAGCTGAAAATATTTCATTCTCCTAATACAATACATAAGAAATACAAAACACTCAAGTTGTATGTACTGTACTGTATTCCATAATCTGAAAAATTAAGAAACATTAAATATATATACTGTATACAGAAAGAACACTCGCAAACTATTTCAACTCTACCAATGAATGGATCTGAATCTCAGACCATTGAATTACAAAGAAAAAATAAATTTGAACCCAACGTTCAATATCATTCATTTATATACGTGGAGCACTCTGGATTAGTTTAGGTAACTCATATAAAAATCTATTTAGGTTTTTGGAGTGGTAGTGTTTTGTAGATGTAATATGTACCCTGTCTGAGCTGCTGCTCCTGGCATATACAGTAATATACTTGATTACCTCAATTCTATGGCAAAGAACCTCTATGGCAAAGAACCACTATACCATACACAATTTATGAAGTAAATGAATACCCATTTCCTACGTCCTTCAGTAACAGGCCAGATTATTGAGTTTTGATTAATAGAAGTTTTTCATCTGCATAATAATGGTAAAACATATCATGGGCTTTTAATAAATCTGCAAGACTGATTGTGGAAAGAATAAAAAGTGCTGGATCCAAAACAGAATCCTTAGCTACACACGAAGCACACCAAATACTGAATATAATGTTTAAATACAATTACAGTTAATCCATAAACAATCACAAATCTGTCCCAAAATTGAAGGACAAAAGGAATCAGCTTACTCGTGTGAGATTATTAACACAACATTATTGTACATACTTTGGGGTCCTGGCTGCGAGCTTGAGCAAATAGTGCTGTCAGTTTGTGAAGCAGAAGGTCAAATGGTCCCTGCTCCTCTATTGGGATGCTCAGATCAATCTGCTGGCAGCATAAAGCTTAGTGTTTGGGTAAAATAAAGTAGAATTTAAATACTGTATATACATTTCAAATCCTGGTTTTAATAGGTTAGTGTACTTCAGTTTTCATGAAAATTTAACTTTAGATTTCAAAATCATGCTTACACTTGAACAATAGGGAGTTCTCATGTGACGTCACTGTGAGCTCGGCAGCCATGTTGGTAGTAAACCTCTATGTATACAAGCAGAGGGTAGTGGTTATGTCTAGTACGTTTCATTGATTTGGACGAGTGTTAGACCTCCTTCAAGGGGATATTTAAGATATTTTGCTGCATGGTGAGATGTTCTAACACAGACAAACTTCCTGGTTTGTCCTTCTTTTGGATCCCTAAGGTGATAAGAAACCAAGGAAAAGCACACGAGAAACTGCTGATCAAGAGAAGGAATTTATGGTTCTCCCGAATATCCAGGGAGCCAACATCAAACCCCTCTCCTCCCCCTACAATCTTGGGGAAGAGCCGGGGAAATTGGGGGTTTTGGGTAGGGGAAAACCCTAATAATTACAGGAAAATAATGATTAGTTTGGAATTAATATTCTCCTCTATAATAACCATATGGGATAATAATTTAAAGTGTTAGCTCATTCAGTGGCAGATATGAAAATTATGCAGAGAAATAAGGATAAATATATACCGTGCTTCTCACAATAACTGTATGAAGGTCCATATGGTGCCGAATTTGATGTTGGTCTTGATGTTTGTCAAACAATCACTTCTTTAACTCAACCAATGGTTAAAATGTAGTGTGCCTTTAAACTTTTGTGACATTTCATGGACTGGAAGTTGTACTCAGGGTTGGGTGATGATATCAAATAGTCACATAGGCTATGACCGGGTAGCATATTCATGATCTGTACAATCGCACTGGCTGCTACTCGCGCAACAACTGCACCCTCTTACCATCTTTTAAATCTTATGCAGTTATGCTATTAATATTTGCATTAACCAGATTATTATTTATGAATACATAAGACGAGATTTGATTGGTAGGTTTCAGAACTATGATAGCGCAAATACCGAGAACACCTTGTGTTTCTAATAGATAAATGGAGTTATCGTATGTTTAGTGTAATATATACTGCAATTATACTGTATGTATATATTTCTTACACTCACAGTTATGAATATATATATACCAAGACATTTGATATACCGGTATAGGAGTTATATCTCCACTTAGAAATAGCAGTAGCCTATGTTGTGTAGATGAAGGTTTTGTAGTACTGTAAGTTAATCTACAAGACAGCAGACAATTCACCTTTCAGATACAATACCAAATCAAATTATATATTACCAAACAGATTTTTCATTACTAAATTGGGCCTGATTTGGTAATGAAAAATACCAAATGGCAACCCTGCCAGTCTACCAACATGGCGGATGTTTACATCGTGACGTCACGCCGATCAGCTGAGTGAGAACCCCCTATTCCTACATGAAAAATTTTGAGGATGTACTTAATATTAATTCATTCCATTCTTCCCTCTTACTCTAAAGTCTACATTAACTTTTGTACATACATTTTTGGCTACACTTTACTGTAGAGTTCTCATATTTGTCATGCTTGCACAAGAATAATTCTATTTTTCAGGTAAAACTTGGTCATCTAAATCATACTTTACCTTCACTAGTTTGATGCCTCTGCTCCTGAAAATGACAAATTTGTATTCAGTAAAAATTAGCTTATACTGTACTGTATCATTAAGGGGATGATAATACCAAATATGTTCTCCATAAACTGTACCATACACTATATCCCAAAGTTACATTACCAGTACAATATGTCAAAAATCTAACAACAGAAAGTAAGCCAGGAATAAGTCAATCAACTTTTGCACTGTCTCTTTGAAGAATATTGATAAGAACACAACATTTTAACTACTTCATAATCATAATGCATGTATCACACTATGTGTGCGTTTTTCACCATCTGTTCATTGATCACATCTCATATTTGGTATGGTAGTTACATAATGAAAAAATGTAGGCAACTGTTTCAATCCTTGACACAGAACTAAATATACAGTACAGTAATTAGAAGGAAAGATGGAAGGAAACAATTTGGCTATGGCCCCCTGCCTAGAACCAAGTACAGTACCTGTAACTCAAAGTCACATACAGTATTACCCAATGTCTCAATATAAGAAATGTTTCCATTAACTCAATGTCTCTGCTTTCTCAGTGTCTCAATTGAAGTCACAATTATGGAATGTCTTAAGTTACTCAATCCCTCAACTTACTAAATAGCTTTGCATGTCAGCATTTATCAGCAAAGGACACATCTGAACAGCAAGCATAGAACCCAGGTGTACACTGCGCAAGTCAACCCCAGTTTTGGGCCTTATTTGGCCATTACTAGATGAGAAAAGGTGTAAGAAAGAAGTGGTAGAGGTGGTCAAGAAATCTAACAGTATTCACCCCTATATGTAAACCTTGACCTAAGTAAGGGGCGTCAGCTACATGCTAGGGGAAATTTAATTAGAATGAGTAAGGTAAGATGAGAGGAACTTTGACTGACAAAGGAGGAGTTGTAAAACATTATACAGCAACAAATTATGTTTTTTCACCAGTATTGTATGATATTAAACTACTGCATACTGTACTCACTCGCATTCTGCTTTCAGTTCAGCCACTCCAAACTTCTGACATTTCTTCTCATTGAACCAGTATCCCACAACCTTAGGCTTCTTGGTTGACTGCTGCATCCTGCTGCTACCTACCAAGGGATATAACTGTCATTCCTTTATAGCCAATGTGTGGAAGGTAATAAAAAACCTTGACATCCATATACATGTTGGCTTACCTACCTTACAGGGTAGTTAACAGTTACATCTTTTTACAAAGATAATGCAACAATCACAGCAAGGTAACTCACTCAATGCTGCACAGTACTAGGATGGATGAAAGGGGAATTGACAAGGATATTTCCAAATACAATATATCTGTACATAATGGTTAGTTCATTATTTTTAACTATTGTTACATTGGAGTGCCATGATTCCTCCAAAATATGCCAGGAAACAGGGCCATACGAACAAAAATAATGGTGTTCTGTTGCTTGGAATAGATTGGAGGAATCAGTTGCTCCAGATTTACCAACACTGTACTTCCCCCTTAATGAATATATTTCAGACACTCACAGATGCTTTAAGAACACCTGATATTGGACTGGGTAGTGACTCACAACTGAACATTGTGATCACCTTAATTAATCAATTTGGTGGCTGATCTGTGTAGTGATCATGATTATGTAATACCCGTATTGTACTGTTTGAGAGATGTGAAAAGTGGCACCTACACTTGATTGCTTAATGATCATGAAGACAGACATACAGCATATGGTTAGTAAGCAACCCCACCAACAGAAATAACTGTGACATAAGCTAAGCGTGACACACAGACAGTATCCAGCTTTATGCTTTATACACATATGTGGCTACAACCATAACATCTATCCCTTTGTTGGCATACTTAGTCCATGCAGTATGATGTATTCGTGTAGCTGATGACTATGGACTACAGCCAATGACAATAACTTTGGTTATATCTCATGGTTTGATGTGTAAGGTAACTCTTAAACTCTAGGTGGCAAGGTTTAACCAATTATACTAATCCTTTATGAGATCAGATGTAAATCTTTATAATTAATTTAATTAAATGGATTTATATATAACTATTAAGAAAAATATTTTAAATTAGTAGGTATCCCAGAAAGTGGAGGTATTTCATGACTGTAACTTTTCATATAGAAGAAATGATGTCCTGAACAATTTTATGCACAATTTAAGACATAATTTGCTCACTCCATTATGACAAGGTAGGTTGGGGGAAGAAAAGTGGAGGGATAGATAAAAGCACATGAGAGAGAGATGGTAGGAATGAGGCATGCAAGGGAGTTACAACTGTGTACACAGAGATGACTAGAGACTTTGTGGTAGTCTCACCCAAGATATCAGTAAAACTGTAGGCTGCTGATCTCTCCACCTGTAACACAAAAGTTACAACACTACTGTACTGTACTCAAACTACAGTACAGGTAGTCTGACATAAAGTAGTTGGTATAACATGGATGAATCAGTAGATTCCATTTTGCCGACTTTGTTATGGCTACAATCTTTGAATTTCATGGCTTTATACTATCTCCAAAACCTTGGTTGCTGATTACATTTACTTCTGTCTTCTACAACTGGGATGTCAGACCACCCCAGTTGCACAACACACACATTCCTGTAAATATCACCTACAACAGCTATTTCAAAATATCCAAGAATTCCTTCTGTTCAACACAGCACATTATACAATATTACACAAACACCATCTGGGGATTCTTTTGAGAGTAGGGATGGACAGTGCCCAATAGATAGACTAAAACCCTAAAAAAATAAAATGGATAAGTTGTTACTGTTTTACTTTGGCAAACCCTTAATTGAGAGTAGTTTTCTAAATGGAATAAGGCAACAATCAATATGTATGAATGACTGAATATGTACACTCTACTGTAGCCAAGCCTAGGTTGGTGAACTGATATATAATTATAGAATAAGGGCAGTTATGTACACAGTATGTGAGTAAGCAGTTCTCAAGTACCAGACCACATACCCATTAGCATACTGATAAGGGTTATCTCTAAAGCAATACTAATCAAAGTATCAACGAGTTAGATAAGCTATAACCTTGTACAGTACCATACATATTTATGGAATTAACACTCATGCTCAGACATTGCCTTGCCAGCACTTCAGGATGGCTTCAACTGACAAAGATAAATCAACAATACTCCATCATTTTCACTATTATTCAGCAAAGTCGTGGCCACCCTCTTGGTGGGAGTTCCCGGAGGGAGTGAGGTGTCGGAGCTATAGACGGATAGATAACAAAGTCTTATACAACAGGTGATAAATTACTGTATGCCTCTTTACAGCATAACTAACATAGCCTATATACTTTGAATTTTCTTATCAGTTGCCAGAGAGAAGCACTACAGATAACATAACATATTAAAAACTACACTATTTAAATGACCCATAAATAATAGCTTACATCTTACATAATACAGTATACCATTATTGGATTAACATCAAATGATTTGTAATTACAGAAGAAAATAATTGACATACAAAGATTAAAAGTCAGGTGACCAATATGACGGCCTTTACATGTGCATCTACAGAGTTACATTTACTTTCCTGTCATTGAATTCAAAATGCCTGGACATACTATGCTTGAAAACACTGAAAATCAAAGTCAAGGAAGGATGGACCGAGACAAGCTGATCCAGAGTGTTTCACCTGTATGAATGAATGACTGTGATGTAGACTCTCAATATGTACCGTATACTGTACAATGAATATATCCTAGTAGCCACCATTTCATTTTACACTCGGTCCCTCAATGAATCACCACCAAATATTTTCCCAGGCTTCTGTTATTCCTTACCATACATATTAAGTTATTTACTTAGCCAGTGGGAAAAGGATATATATACTAAATTTAATCATCATATTCATAAAGAGTAAAGTTATGGAGGCCAGGACAAAATATATGAATAAACTATATCTCATACTCAAAAATTTAACTGGTAACAAAAAGAAGCCAAGGTTGCCTGAGGGATATCCTGATAAAGTGCTTGTAAACAATTCTTAGATTTCTTTGAAAAAAAAAAAAAAAAAAAAAAAAAAAAAAAAAGTATAGTGGAAAGTTTTTCAAACAGTGTTTTGAATGTG
The DNA here is from genome assembly GCA_033782935.1 of Petrolisthes cinctipes. Classification (NCBI taxonomy): domain Eukaryota; kingdom Metazoa; phylum Arthropoda; class Malacostraca; order Decapoda; family Porcellanidae; genus Petrolisthes; species Petrolisthes cinctipes. The sequence goes on from JAWQEG010000572.1 coordinate 108,017, forward strand.
ATACATCGGTATACTCAAGTGCCTGAGAGTAAACTACTTTGCTTTCAAACTATTGATATGGCCAAGGTGAAGGAAATTATACATGGAGAGAAATTAACTCATTGTGATAATGATCCGTTACCTATGTTGGATGTTATAATAAGTAGATATGTTGATATTTTTCAAGTGTTCTTGCAAATTATTAATCTACGTTTTGATAATAATGTATTTCCGGAGAGTAAGAAATTAGCTATTATTAAACCAATTGTTAAAGGTAACCTTGACCCTCAGAGTCTGAGTTCGTACAGACCAGTATCAAATCTGACCTTTTTATCGAAAGTGATTGAAAATGTAATTTTAGATCAGAAATGGCATCACTTGAATGAGGTGAAGGCTATACCTGATAGTCAGTCTGTTTATAGGCAGTTATATTCGACTGAGACTGCACTATGTATGGTCGTTAATGATCTACTAGTGTTGATGGATGAAGGAAAGTGTAGTGTTCTTATTATGTTTGATTTGAGTGCTGCATTTGATACAGTGCTGCATTTGATACTTCTAGATGACTTAAAGTCTATAGGTGTAGAAGGAAATGCATTGGCCTATCTGGAAAGTTTTTTAAGAAATAGAACATATTGTGTACAGGTTGGGAAAACTTTATCAAGGAAGAAACCCCTGCGAAGAGGAGTCCCTCAGGGGAGTGTATTGGGTCCAATTCTCTTCTGTATCTACACTATTGAATTAACACATACAGGGTGTATCGCGAGGTCTATCATTAAATTACACCAGAGATGTAAAATAAAATTTTGAGTATATTTTGTTGTATAAAGTATGCTGTGTGTGATCTCAGTAAAGTACAATGAATACTGATAAAAACTATTTTAACGTGTGTTGTCAAATGGCGGTGAGCGTCGGAGGGAGTGGAAGCCTAATATGTTTTTCGGACCAAAGAGGCATTATTTATTTCATCTTAATAAGTTTTATCATGATTGCAATATTTATGTGATGTTCTATAACGTACATTGACTCATATTTTCAATGCAGAGGGATAATACCAGGCCTGTATAAGAAGAAAATCCATGAAATGTAGGGAAATGCTAAGACTTGCAGCTGGCGTTATGTCGGGTAAAGTTTACCTAACCTCCAAAAGATATTAATTATATTTCGTCGAATATTATTAATAGGGGCCTGGTATTATCCCTCTGCATTGAAAATATGATTCAATGTACGTTATAGAACATCACATAAATATTGCAATCATGATAAAACTTATTAAGATTAAATAAATAAGGCCTCTTTGGTCCGAAAAACATATTAGGCTTCCACTCCCCCCGACGCTCACCGCCATTTGACAACACACGTTAAAATAGTTTTTATCAGTATTCATTGTACTTTACTGAGATCACACACAGCATACTTTATACAACAAAATATACACAAAATTTTATTTTATATCTCTGGTGTAATTTAATGATATACCTCGCGATACACCCTGTATATTAGTGAAGCATGGTGCGAACTTTAACTTATTTGCTGATGATACCCAGTTTTATATGTCTATAAATAATGTGGTGGATGCTAAGGAGAATTGAGTGTTGTTATGTCTGATATTAAGGATAGGACAACTGAAGCCAAATCCAAGTAAAACTGAATGTTTGGTCGATGGAAAGAAGACCAATCTTAGAAGATTAGATATCTCAAGTTTACAAGTGCATGGTAGTACGCTGGATATAAGAAATGAAGTGAGAGATTTAGGAGTGCTACTAGATGAAAATCTTTCTTTCAAAGCTCAAATTAATCAAGTGTTAAAGGTTTCTGGTTACCAGTTGAGGAACACTGCTTTTGTTAGAAAATAATTAGATGAGGATACTGTGAAGAGCTTCTTCACAACAATGTCATAAGCCAACTGGATTATTGCAATTCCCTCTATAATGGTTTGCCAGACTATCGGTTAAGAAAACTGCAAAAGATAATGAACAGAGCTGCAAGTTTAATTAAAGGTCTTCCATCTCATGAGAGGATAATTCCAGCACTCATTGACTTACACTGGCTACCAATAAAGGAGAGGATTGTGTACAAGCTATGTCTTCTAACAATTCGAGCCTTGAAATTTGGAAAATCAGAATATTTAACGAATTTTTTAAGAGGTTTTCAAGTAAACACCTATATGGAACTCAGGCATAGTGACAAACAATACAGGTTAAATGAACCGAGGAGCAATCTGACAATGGGTTTCAGAGTGAAAGGTGTGCACCAAGGCTCTTTAATGGATTGCCATTAAATATCTGGAGTAGTGAAAATTGCAGGACATTTAAAAAAAGATTGAAAACATATCTGTTTGCTGAGTGTTATGACATGAATGATATGAGCATTAGAAGTGATTATAGGGTAAATTTACAGAAGTACTGAGTTCACTATGTTGTATATTTTAGTATCATTACCCACTATTTTGGACCATTCTAAGACACTTTTCATCTATGGTGTTTTTCTCGAGACTAGGAAATTAGTTTGACCTAATCTGACCTGACCTAACCTAACCTAGACCACAGCAGACTACCGGGACCTAACCTGGGCAAACTACCGGGATATAACTGGTGTAAACTATCATAAAGTGACCGGGGCCTAGCCGGATGTGGTAACACTGCACGGCCCTAGCCAAGAACGCAGTACTTCTATAATAATACCAATTATAGTGTTTAAAAATATTGAGGGAGGCCCTGCAGAGTGCCATCTGCTGGTGGAGCGGGGCCTAGAATATCTTACAAACAAGTAACAAGTATATATCGAGGGCCAACTGTACTGTTCTGCTTCATCCAGACCATTACTGATATTACTGACCATTAGTAACAGTCAAGAGCCTACTACTCAAACTTTTGGTAAATATTGAAAGAATTGCCGTTATCGGGTACGGTTTTTCTACCTTCATTACCCACTTATTTAGACCATTCTAAGACTATCGGTATTTTTTTCTATGGCATATCCTCTGCAAATGCCCCATTTCCAAGATAGGGCATATTCAAATGGGGCATTTTGAAGTTAACCTGACCTTACCTAACCTAGACCACAGCAGACTACCAGGACCTAACCTGGGCAAACTACCGGGACCTAACCTGGGCAAACTACCGGGAAATAACCGTGGTAAAGTACAGGAAATGACCGGGGCAAAATATTGGGATCTAGCCGGATCTGGCAACACTGCTACAAAACGGCAATTCTTTCAATAAATACCAAACTTTTCCCATGTCAGTCAGTATAATTATATACACGTACTGGCTTATATATAATGCTTCATGGTTATATAATAATTAGATGAATAGAACCACCACTACCTTACTGGGAATTATGTAATGGGTAATATACTACAGTGTCCTAATCTCTTAAATATAATAATAATAATTATCATTATTACTCTCGGGGTCATTTCCTTATAATTTGTTATTGGCACAGGATATAATTACTACGTACAGGCTAGAAGACAAGTAACAAATAAACTACATTATAATAAAAACACACTCTCAATATACTACTATCAATTACATAACGCCAATACTACTAAAATAACATTTCCTGGAACAACAACAACAGTCTTGTCATATCAGTTAAGATAAACAAAACATACTTGATGAAATATAACTTCCTACAGGTGGCTAATAACGCATATGACACAGTAACATACACATTACCTCAGTGGACACAGATGTATGGGTGTAATAAGTGCTGTTGTTGGATATATACGTGTTATGTGGGTGGAGGGGTCATGACAGGAGGCGTGTACCGTCCTACTTCCATCAACCTCACGTCAACACTGAATGACGCAGTGTTGCCAGGTCTGCTTCACGAAATTTCTCCAACCTCAACATCAGATTTTCCCTTTTTACCTCAAAATTCCCTGTTTACTCCTGATAAGATAGTCGCACATTTACCATCTTTCTGATATTTCGTCTGTTAGAAATTTCCCCATTTACTCTTGCACAATCTTTATATAATTTCTCCATTTTTACCTCTAATTCTCCATATATAGAGAAAATTCACCATACTTGGCCTTTCTGGGCTGACGCACACACAAACACACCCTTATTTACCCTCTCTGCTGACTTGCTAAATTCCTATCTGCTACATTCTTAATTTTATCACTATCTCTTGAGAGGCCTGCTGGTTTATGGTATTGTAGCCTTCCACTCAATGTTTTATAATATTTCCAGTACAGTAACTTAGTAGGACTCTTTAATCAGGTCATGAGACGCAAGTGCTAGGCTATCTCATGTAGCTGTATTCTATGCTACTTTAATTTTCTACCTATAAATAATGGTCCTTATATTAATTATTACATTTTATTTTCAGTTTTCACATCACGATGTAGGTCCTGCAATGCAATGCAACAAATTATTTATTTTTTCTTTTCCTATTGTTGTTCTCTCTACATTCATTGTTTCTAACTTGCTAAGGATATAAACTAACGAGCTAATTGGAATTGATTAGTTTCATCAAGTCATTTTTGACTAATTTCAGACTGGAAACAAAATTCATTCAATGGCATAGGCAATATATAAGTATAATCTTTTACTTCCGCTTAACTTGTAACACTAACATACCACACCCTCTTTCCATCATGAGACCATTGCTAATCACACATTGTCACCATCTGATCACATTAAAAAAGTACAAATACCCATACCATACCCTGCAGATACTGTTGTAGCTCCTGCAAGCTGGGCCTGTGAAGCTCACTCGTAGTGGATGTTCAATATATTGACATACACAAACAGCACATTCACACATTTATCTACTAAATGTGTGAATATCTTGCCTTTTAATATTAGATATATTATGTATTACAGTTGCGCAGATTTTCATTAGGTGAATAGGGTCTAATTTACAAATAGCGTTTCTTGTAGCCTATCAAAAGCAAACTTTTTTACCTCTCCATCGATACAACATGCTATAATAGCATTGTAAGACACCCGCGATTAATTTGATTAGGATAAGGGAGGTGATAAGAGAGGGTGGACTACAAGCAAGTAGATAAAATGAAATTAGGGACAGTTGAAGAATTGTAAAAGAGTTGTTGATTTCAAAAATGTGCCAAAACCCTTTAAGTACTGCCCACCACCGCACACAATACATACTTTCTGCCCATGAGCTTCCTTCTTTTGGCTGCTCCCTTTCGAGGTTCCCATAGGAGTTCATCTGTCCTCATATTTCCATCTCCCCTGTCACACCAACCACCAGCATATCCTCCCTTACCACATCCATAATCCTCTTCTTTGGAGTTCCCTTTCTTCACCTGCCTGACTGTTCCATCCTTACAATTTTCTTCCAAATATACCTACCCCTCATCATTATTTTGTACAGCTGCGGCCAGGTGTATGTATCCACCCTCTCCCAGCCAATCCTGACATGTGGTACAGTTGCAACCATGGATAAGAGGGGTGAAACAAGGCTATATTCATTAACCTGTGTCGAATCAAAGTGTGTGTGTGTGTAGGTTTGTCAGCCCCCTCTCTAGCTCAAGTACCTGATTTAATTGAGGTTGACGAGTCTTTCCCCATTTCACCCCCCATATTCATTAAGGAACAGTGGAACTGGAGACTTTTCTGTTATGGCAACTCCCGTCCCTTGAGGGACGATCCTGGAGGGAGTGACCCATCAGAGCTATGGATAAGATAGACAAATTTTTGGGTGACATTTTATTTTGGGATTTAAAAATTTAATGCATATTCATAAATTTAAAAATCTGTTTCAGAACAGTCTAAAAGTGTGTACATATCACCATAACAATTTAATACATTTTCTGTAGCTGTTAGTAAATGTCCACAGATTATAATGTCAAGGCCAGCAATATACTAAGTAATTGTCTGTGATGTGGAAATTTGCTGTTGGCTACAGATAGATATGCAATACTTTTCCCACATTTTGTTTTCCCAATTCTACCTAAGCCAGCATATGGAAACATTTTCATGCTTTATTGGCACACACAGACTTAGCCACATCAACCTAGGATTTGACTGTGGCAAGTTGTTGTTGAAGTTCCTCAAGCTGTCCGACTGAGCAGCCCCGAGCACCTGAGGAAGGTCATGGCCTGAACCAGGCTTTCCCATAGTGCCCTCAAAGAGTGTACAGTATGTTGTGTTGTTGGCAAGTGGTCGTGTGCATTGCAGTCTTCCATAATGTGTCTAACAGAGTGGGGTGCTATGTTGCATCCTTGACAGGCATTCACAATGGCAACATCAGAAGGGCTGGGTCAGGTGGATTCTGTCCTCACGGGGAAGGGAGGATTCAGATGGGTGGATGTCAGGAGGCTGTGCAAGCAGCTAATCCACAGTACTATCATAAAATTACACTACCTATTTAAAGTGATTTCAGGTTTGATGATTATGGTGCATTGGATGTTACTAATTCATTACAACTGTGTTGTATACTACTGTATAATTGTTAGTGAAAATGTTTGTTTATCTAATTTTTGTGGGACACCTTTGAGGAATCATTAAGCTCCAATTTAGCAAACACATCTTACCCACTAAAATAATTAACTCATAAAACATGAAATCACAGTCAAGCTTCCACACACAACAGACGCCAGCAAAACATATATACATATATACAGTGAGATACCCCAAAGACTTCCTAATGACAACTGCCAGTTTCTTGGAATCTGCAAGATTGTCATGATGAAGGAAACTTTCACTATTATGTGCTTGGGTTAAGTGGATAAAATCAAGAATGTGTATTAAATTTGTTTTTCTATAAAATGGCTCGGATTACACAAAAATCTTAAGGTTTAAGGGTAAAAACTTCAGATGGTATTCAGTTATTTCTGAAAGAATTGGACAATTACACAAGTCTGGGCAATCACTGTATATGAGAAATCCTCAAGGAGTTATTATGCCTGGTCACAGCTCTGTGGTGCAACTTATATAAAGATGAATTCAGGAGGTATCCAAGATATGACCAGAAGTTAGGTGACCACACTCACTTACATGATCTGGTTATGACAGCTCAGCCTCCAGTTTCTATACCCATTGGTGGGGTATGAGACATTAGATGATACTTTATATTACCATTTGCTATGCATAATACTGCAGATGTATGAATATTCCTTGTAAATACATAAGTAAAAGAAAAAATGCATAAAGAGGAGTTACGGTATAGTAATTAATTCTTATATCTGTCAATAATAGGATCCTGTTGAAGTTTCCTACCAGATTCAAAGTCTCTAACCAAAGTCTGTAACATGACAAAGGACGGAGCTCCAGCACCTTCCTTCATCTGCTCATGTTGGGGAAGGTAAACCCTACTCAGGTACATCATCATCTTCACAAACTGCTTTCCGTACGTCTCCTGAAGAGTGTGTCCAAAGGCCTTCAGAAAATTCAGAATTATTTCACAAGTGACGCATGGTATGGGAGGGGAGGAGAGTATCTTGGCCAACAGCTCCCACCCTCTGACAGGAGCTTGTTCTGGGGCACCTTTCTTCTTGCTGAACAAGGCCAACACAAGGCCATATACATAAGCACAATTTCCATTCCTTGTGGAAAAGGCACCCTCCCCCTCCTGGTCTCTGCGACCCAGCTCTTGGTGGAGGTACTCAAGAGAGTGTGGTTGTGACCGGTCAGGCAGCACAGAAATCAAACCCAGACACTCACTGTATAGGTTGTAAAGAAAGAGGCTGACCATGTCTGGGTGTGCCAGGGAGAGATTCACCAGCAGCCAGGAATACACTGCAGTTGTTGCTCGGTTGAGGCTTGTTCCCTGCTTCACGATGTTGCTGGCCATCAAGTTCTTCACATACAGGAGTTCCGAGGGATCGCTGATGGAGCCCTTGTCCCGCTCCACCTCCCTCCCAGCCAGAGTGGACAGTATATGCTGCAGGATGTTCCGATTGATAAACTGGTCAGTGACACTAAGTTGGCTGGCTGGCTTGGCCAGCTGCCGCAGCTTCATTTCCCGTCCCCGGGCCAGTGTGTCCTTGGCATTCAGGAAGGGTTGCACTTTCTCTCTCAGGTCAATAAACCTGAAAAAGGCAATCAAATATTCAATTAATCAACATCACTGGCTTGGAAGATAAAAACACAATGCTGATGAAAGAGGATGTAGAAAATATAAGATGAAGACAGCTCAAAATAACAACTGATCCTTAAAACAGTGGGGAAGAACAGTAAAAAAAACACCACTAACCTGGCTAGATTGTCCCTTGGAGGTTCCACACCTGTCCCAGTCTGGTCCAGAGTCTGATCTTCTATCCCTTCACTTTGTACAGTTTGTTGTTGTTGTTGTTGTTGTTGTTGTTGTTGTTGTTGTTGCAGTTGTTGTTGCTGTTGTTGTAGTGCTTTGGCTTTGTTGGCCTCCTGGGCAGCCTTCTCCTGCTCCAACTTGACCTTTTCTTCTTTCTTTATACCTGGTTAAAATAAAATAGAATAAAGCGAACCGGCAGTTATAAAGAATGGACCCCAGTCAGCACAGTCCCCAGCAATTGAAATTTATATATTGCAGTTAGCTATATTAAGAGCAAAAGTTTTTATTTTTGTCATGAAACAACATCATTTGTCATTTATCTACACATCGTTACCAAATTTGGCAAGCGGGTTCCCAGATGTAATCCAGATTATGCATGAGCAAAGATAATCAAGGACCGAGCTCTCACAGGGAGGGTACTGTACATCTAGCTAATATTTAAAAACTAGCCTGCTAGTTTACAATAAATATAGTATAAGTCAATGAACACTCACTAATGAAAACCATTGACTCAGTAAGCATATAAATACTGTATTACTGGGAGTCATCCAAGGATAACTTTATTGAAATAGACAAAAGCCTTTGTTTATGGATTAACTGAATTAATGATTAACCTATGGAAATCAAAGTGTTTCCCTTGAACAAGAAAAAGCATCTGGTGGTACTCAGAGAAAAAAAAATGAAAATCATCAGCTATTATGTAAGGATTAAACACTGACAACTTACTGAGTGCTTGGGTAATTTCCTTGATGCTAATGAAACCTTGCTGAAGAGTTGCCTGTGCCTTGTCAAACTGTTCCTGTGTTGTGGTACTGGTGTGGGAGTTGTTAAGCAGGTCCTCAACTTGGGTCACTGTCTGGTTCAACAAACTCTCTGTCTCTGTGTCTAGGGATTCACCTCCATCAACTTCCCTGTAAAGCATAATGATTATTTTAGAACTTATTTGTGGCATAATAACATAAAAACAAGGAAGTGCAGTATTTCTCTTAATGACCAGTATTCATTGTAGCTATGTAACACCACATAGTAAGGGATAGTTGAGAAGAAAACATAATATACTCACTTATACAGTTCTCTCATCTGTGAGACATGACTGACAAAGTTGGTGTAGGAGTTCTGGAGGTTGTTGAGGTGTAGCCGCCTCATGTTGGCCTCCTCTGCCTCCTGTCGCTGGGCTCGCTCACAGGCGTCCACCAGTTCTGATGACCTCTGGGCAATGTACTGGTTGTATTCATTCCTGGGGGAACGATGCACTAGTTAGGGTCATACTCACGGTCAAACCCAAAAGACGAAAAATACAGTACTGTACATGAGACCCTAAATATGACACAAATATATCTAAAGATTATTAAGTATAGTACCGTACTATTTAACAAAGAATTATCAAAATTGCTTAGTATATACGTGTATGCTAAAGGATCACAAAAAGGTTGTTCACTAAACAAGAGTATGCCCTCTATATGATACTGGTGGCAGGCTTGCTTGCTGGCAGCCTCAGAGGTCAACAGGACCATGCTAAAATCATTCCTCGTGAAAAGTTACGCCTTTGGTCCAATTTTGGTGCAGTTTCGTCCACTGGTTTGGTCAGCTATAACGAACATAATCACATACGAAAGTCACAAATACACTCGACCCTCGATTTAACGGACAAAAAGGGGGTTAACCTTGTCTGTTAATGGAGAATGACCGTTACTGGAAAATTGAGGTGATCTTGGGGGAAAATTGAGGTGATCTAGGGGGAAAATTGAGGTGATCTAGGGGAAAAATTGAGGTGATCTCAGGGGAAAATTGAGGTGATCTAGGGGGAAAATTGAGGTGATCTAGGGGGAAAATTGAGGTGATCTAGGGGGAAAATTGAGGTGATCTCGGGGGAGAGTGTGCTTCCCTCTGTCTGTGTGTGTGTGTCTCGCCCTGTGTGTGTGTATATATATCTCTACTAAATCTGTGTGTGTGTGTGTGTGTGTGTGTGTGTGTGTGTGTGTGTGTGTATGTGTGTGTGTGTGTGTGTGTGTGTGTGTGTGTGTGTGTGTGTGTGTGTGTGTGTATGTGTGTGTGTGTGTGTGTGTGTGTGTGTGTGTGTGTGTGTGTGCGTGTGTGTGTGTGTGTGTGTGTGTGTGTGTGTGTGTGTGTGTGTGTGTGTGTGTGTGTGTGTGTGTGTGTGTGTGTGTGTCTCTCTCTCAAAATTTTTTTAATACAAATTCAGAAAATGCGTGTGTACTGTACGAGTAAGAACTCAAGGACTATTGATGAAAACTGAACAATATTACCGTACGTATGCAGTTATCCGCCCCCATCCCCACCTTCACATTTAAGCCTAACCCCTTTAGAGTGAACAACCTCTCAATGGACATTGTCCTTACTTCTATTATTATTATAATACTGTAATAAAAAAACTACTACTACTACTGATAATAATAACAATAATAATAACAACACACTGCCACCTAGTACGGACAAAATTTTAAAGTATCGAACTTTCTGTCCGTTATGTAACGATTGTTCGGTAGCAAAAAGTGACCGTTAAATCCGAAATCCGGTAAATGGGGGTCCGTTAAATCGAGGGTCGAGTGTATTAGTATAGATTTCAAATATCACTTTATTCAGTTCATTCTGTCTATATGATAACAGCAGACATCAGCAGTAACAACCCTCTTGTGTACGTCCACTCATAATTCTGTCATATCAATCCTCTCAGTTAGATAATCCTGAAATTTATTACAATCAAGAGGAAAAATTCCATTCCCTACAAGTGACCATTTTGAGCAAATTTCTCAATCATCACTCTACAAAGAGCTTAAGTATTTACATAGTGGATACAATCCAACATCAAACACTTTGGTATAATCTAGGCACTAGTGAAGCAACACATGACTCGAAAATTGATAAGGAATATATGGGACTGTAACATGATATCCTATACTGTACTGATGAGTTGAATGTGCATGACTGCCCGATGACTTACTTGCACTGTGTGACTGCTTGCTCAGTCTCTTGATGTCTCTTTCTGAGTTGGTCCTCCTCACGGGCCAACTTCTCATCTCGTCTGAGTATTAACAAAGTCCACTCCTTTTCACTTTGCTTGTGTATCTCTTGTAGTTTGCTGATATAAGCATCATGTCTCGCCTTCGACCTTTCCTGTGGAAGAAGGCTGATTGATTGGAAAGAAAATGTCATCGGCAGTGTAACAGCTCGGGTCATAGGATGATGAAGAATGAAATACAGTTGAAGAAAAGAAAGATTAAGAGGGAGGAGGAGGAGGAAAGAAGGAAGTTGAAAAGCTGTAAGTTATTGACTTTTGTCCCAAGCCAATTCTTTTCAGTTCTGGGGTAGAAGGCTTGAATGTCAGGTGTGAATATTAACCATCATATACAAAAAGATAAGTAAAAGGGAAATATATCCTAAAATATTCTATCCTTGGAGGGACTCATTGAGTTGTGCCTTGGAGTGCTTTGTATACGAAGAAAACCAACAAAATTAGCTAAAGGATCTTTCTGTAATGTCTTAGCTTTCTAGCATCACCTCTTTGCTCTGTTGCCAAAAAGAACATATACCAGGTACAGTTCAAGGAAAAATTAAACATAAATAAACAATTCGATCCTATTGTACCTTTGCTTTCTGGCGGCACTCATTCTCTATTGCAAACTCCTGAAGCTGCAGTTCGAGTTGGTACTGTTCCCGGGCCCTGCGAGCGATGTACAGAGCGTCACTACCCGCTGGTTCATACACTTCCTGTGTCTCTTCCAACCTGTCCAAGGAAATATACACTGACTCTTATGGGGAATATCAGGAATACATGTTATGTATGGTAAAAAATATCATAGAAGAAACTGAGAGAAACACAATGACTAATATATCAGTGAAATTGGTGCTTAATCAGCAGACACACACTTCATTGTAACTTAATTTTCACCTGTCCAAAAACAAGGGTAAGCCAATACATACCAGTAACAATATAATACAGTATTGTATAAGTTTCAATCTGTATTTTTGTATTACCGGTACCTGTGACTGCTTCGGACTGACAACAGAAAAGTTTCATATACTCATGTGTAATGTGCTACAAATTTAGAAAATCCCCCATTTTAGGTAAAAACAGATCCAATACAAGCTCACCTTACAATATCAGGAGTGGTTGAAGTCCAAGTTTCTTCAGGTTTGCATTTTTCATTATTATCATCACGATCATCATCACCGTCATTATTATCATTGATACCAAAAGAAAACCCACGTGAGAAATTTATCTTACTCAAGTCTCCAACATCTTTAAGACCATTTCGGTTATATGATGAATTCTGAAAGAAACAAATCGATGTAAGCACAGTACTTGATAAACTAGCTTATAAATATTGCATGAACAAGATACCCACTACCCAGCACCTATTTGCTATCAATGCAACTACCTCCATCCATAACAGTGCTCATTTGCACCTGTCTACTCTCAGGGCTGCCGTGGCCATATTCACTGTTTTGATTTACACCTTTTTCCACACTCACAAGCTCTATCCAACTCTTGAGTTCACATGCAACACAAATGCAATAGACGATAAGTGTCTTAGAATGGTCCTTAATGATAAAATATTACAGTATGTCGGAAAATAGGTACTGTACAGTTTAAGAAGAACCACAGAAATGGAAAACACAACTTTTTCCCAACTGTTTTTTACGTGTCACAGTGCATTTAGACCAGGGTTTAATTAGAGTATACAGTAGGCGGGCCAGATAATTATGAACAGATCGATACTACTTATTAAGGAAGTAATATAATAATAATGGATTAATGATAATAATAATAATGAAAATAATAATAAGAAAGAAAGGTAAATTTTATCTACACTTGTGTTTACGTGTAAAGTTATAAACATAAGGCAGGCCGACTGTCTGGAGCAGAAAATGTGCTGCGGGCCACATATAGATGTGTGGCGGGCCGCGTGTTTGACACCCCTGATTTAGACCTTGTCTGATCCCCTCCCTCCCAGAAGCTGTATTGAGGGGTAAATCAAGTACTGTACATAACTAATTAAATAATGGTAACAATATTTAACAACAACAACTAATTAAATAGTAACTATTGTTCCAGAGTTAGCCCGACTTTACTTGACCTAATCTAGTCTGGACTGGGGCAAACTACCGTCACTTAAACTGGGCAAGTATGGGGGGAGGGAATTAAACCTAACCAAAATGCAAAGGCGCACTGGGAAATTACTTCATAAAGCAAAAAGAATCACCAACCAAATTTTAAATAAAATTTAAAGTAAATTTCTTTTCTGTGGCTCTTCTTAATTATTACCAAATAGTGTAACATTAGCAGTAACTTTGGAAATTTAACTAAGTAAATAGGATCTGTTTTCCTTCAAATATATCCTTAGTTCCTTACCTCAGGATTATCAGGGCCAAATTCCCTTGGTGGCTTATCCCAGTGCTGTAATCTGCTGCTGTTCTTTAATGCAGACAGAACCCCTTGTAATGTTCCTTCACTCATTGTTTTTCTTTTTTTTCTTCTAGTCTTTCAGCTATTGTCGTAGGATTATGTCTAACTTTTTGCTTGAATTCGTCTGCTGTTGGTCTCAAACGGCTGTAAAAGTGTTAATGTGGAGATTTGGATTATCTGAGGGTATTTAAGTTGGGAAACAATGTCATTCATCCTTCTAACCATCACCAAAGTAACAACACAGCCATAGACACATGTAAACAAATTGAAAGTTGTTGACTTGTTGTGTGTGTGTGTGTGCACTGTGAACTTTGAAGTATAGCTTTTCCAACGGCACTTTTACATGATAATTTTGTTTCTGTTTTTTTTCCACAATTTGTATAGCAGCTCTTTCTTTTCAATATTTTCCTTATCAAATAATAAGTTTCATTAACACATTATCTACGTTCTCTTCGATTTTATTCCAATCCTACTGTCAACTCTAGCCCTATGTCATATATAATATTCTACCAATATATACCATTCTAAGACATCTTTCTTCTATGGTATTTTCGTAAAAACTGTCGTGTTTTAAGCTCGCCATCTCACACAAAAGGAATATATTGTCTATTCTATATAGGCTCGTAGTATTCGTTTATCGTACGTACGGGAACGGTCGTAGTACCCCACGCGCTGCAAGTTTGACAAAGAATTAAGTGATATTGTGTGATATGATTATCCTTTCATCCAGCGGTCCAGGCATAAGGAGAAATTTACTTTATCAGTACTTGGTCAGATACGTTATTATCAACACCCACTAGAACAAGGACAACCTCTAACTCACGGTAATCAGCAGCACTGCTGCTGTATACCAGCCTAAAGACAACATCGTCAGCTACGTTCTATTCCTTCCCTTAATTAACACAAGAGTAATAAGGTAGGATTTTAAGGTTAAGTTAGACTATGGTGGTGCCTCCCCTCAAGGCAATCACTAGTGTGTTTTTCACCCATCCAAAACCATGCAACAACCAAATTTCCCAGGTTTTCCAGCACTGTTTAGACTTTAGAGGGATGTGTACGTGTGTTGGGGGGTCACCACTTGGAAAGGTGTTGCAAAACGGTCCATAGTGGTAGAAAAAGGGGTTAAATAGTTTTCAAATTGGCAGTAAGGCTGGAATTTTATCTTTTCTACATATATCGTTGCTGTGGCTTGATATACTTGTTTGTTTCTGTCAAGCATGCAATAGAAAAACAAAATGCATTCAGTTTTTGTAATATTGTATGATCAAGTGCTAGGACTCCAAAAATATGAAAATTTGACAGAAAGGTCATTTAGTAATGTACTGTAAACTGTCATATAATATACATATAATATACATATTATATATCTGGAATACAACGCCCAATTGACATCAGGAATGAACGTAGCATCCTGTGCTGGATTCATTAAGCTGTAACAATGCACTACAGGACCTACCTTATGCAGTACTGTACTTATGAGAGTTGTATGATAAGGACTGTTACCCTAGACCATAATTATGTGTTAATTATGTACCGTATAGTAGTTGAGTTTATGGAGCTTATAGCTAGCTTTCTTATTAAACAAACTGTTTCATGGATAATTTGATCTAGTCAGTCTCCATCTCACTGCTCGAGATAAGGCTCTTGTTACGAGAATTATTTTGTTATCCTACAACCAAACGTCACTGTTAATTACACATACTGTATTGTATTTGTTATTAGACATTTTTCTTACTCACTATACACTACTTCACTGCAAACTATGCATGGGTGAGAAATATATACCTGAAGAATTCGGTGATGACGTTCCTACACTGGTGGTGCTGTGATTGATTATTCCAAATCCTTAGAAATCCATGCTGGATGGATCCTCTCTTACTTCTTACACCTACTGACCAGTAGCCACTTTGTAGTTAACCCGAAGACACGTTTGTAAAGCATCTAATAAAAAAACTATTATATTTCTCCAATTTATTGTTATGATTATAGTAGGTAAGATACCTGAAACAAGTTTTGATAAGTATCCATACCACATCTTCACTAACATCTTATTCTTACTATTGGTTATCAAACACACTGTACACATAATTACCATGAGGCATGGATCATATCATCTCACTTACAGCTTCCACCTACGTCTTTAATCCTTAAATTTTACATAGACATTATAATATATTTGGTAGTAGAGATGAGACACTTATAATCAAAAGTCCTGCCACTTCTGTTACTTTGTGAACCCTGAGACTCATAGCATGGTTCAGTAGCTAGACCTTGATTTGGCTACGATCCTTTAGATTCCTGGATTCTATTTTATTTTTCGTGATGCCACAGATCCCCAAGTTTATTATCAGGCATGAGAGGTGACAGGAATTTTGACTGTGAATGTATAATATTTATCAGGTAAGCAGTTCTATACAATATGTGTTAAAACAGTAATAATTTACAATGGTCACTCGCGAAAATTGTCATAGTAAGGTTATCCAGTAATGTAGTCATGAAGTTAAAGTTAATTAGTCTTATAATAGGAAGTCTTATAGTCATAGGGAATTATAGTATTGTAGTCCAAAAGTCCAATAACATAATAGTTAGTCTATAATTATATACGGTACTCTTGTAGTGTCAACATCTTAATTGTCATGCCTATTATATACATCAATTGTTCAATCATCACTACTTATCAATCATCTTCACAGCAATGCAAATATGTTTACTCACACATCTTCACTATCTAGAAAAACATATTTGGTCATAAATATCTTCGCTACCGATTAAATACAACACAGACGTTCCAAAGTAGTAATGTATAGTGAAGATGTGTGAAATAGGGGTAATAGTGATGTGTAGTTGGTAGTGAAGATGTGTGAAGTAGGGATAATAGTGATGTGAAGTGGGTAGTGAAGATGTGTGAAGTAGGGGTAATAGTGACATGTAGTGGGTAGTGAAGATGTGTGAAGTAGGGGTAATAGTGATATGTAGTGGGTAGTGAAGATGTGGTGTGAAGTAGGGTTAATAGTGATATGTAGTGGGTAGTGAAGATGTGGTGTGAAGTAGGGGTAATAGTGACATGTAGTGGGTAGTAAAGATGTGTGAAGTAGGGGTAATAGTGATATGTAGTGGGTAGTGAAGATGTGGCGTGAAGTAGGGGTAATAGTGATATTTAGTGGGTAGTGAAGATGTTGTGTTTCTGTAGTCAGGTTGTATTGTAGTTATACTGTACCTTACTTTAGTTATACAGTCTGTAGTACCATAGTCAAGTCATATAGTCCTGATTTTAGTCATGTAGTCCTGAAGTCATATAGTATTTTAGTTATGTAGTCTGAAGTCATATAGTATTTTAGTTATGTAGTCTGAAGTCATATAGTATTTTAGTTATGTAGTCTGAAGTCTTATAGTATTTTAGTTATGTAGTCCTGAAGTCATATAGGTCCTAGTATTTTAGTTTATGTAGTCCTGAAGTCATATAGTATTTTAGTTATGTAGTCCTGAAGTCATATAGCGTAGTATTATAGTCATGTATTGCTGTAGTCCGAAAGTTGTAGAGTACTGACTGTATTTATGTATTGCTATAGTCATGGAGTATTGTAATCATGTATTGTTAGTCATGTTGTAGGTTATTCTAGTCATGCAGCCCTGATGTCATGCAATAGCCTACTGTAGTCATGTAATAATGTAGTCATGTAATAATGTAGTCATGTAATAATGTATTTATGTAATACTGTAGTCATGTAATACTGTAATTTTGTAATACTGTAATTATGTAATACTGTAATTATGTAATACTGTAGTCATGTCATACTGTAGCGTTGTAGTCATGTCATACTGCAGTCATGTCATACTGTAGTCATGTAATACTGTAGTCATGTAATACTGTAGTCATGTAATACTGTAGTCATATCATACTGTAGTGTCGTAGTCATGTCATATTGTAGTGTTGTAGTCATGTAATACTGTAGTCATGTCATACTGTAGTCATGTCATACTGTAGTCATGTCATACTGTAGTGCTGTAGTCATGTCATATTGTAGTGTTGTAGTCATGTCATACTGTAGTCATG
Organism: Petrolisthes cinctipes; assembly: GCA_033782935.1. NCBI lineage: Eukaryota > Metazoa > Arthropoda > Malacostraca > Decapoda > Porcellanidae > Petrolisthes > Petrolisthes cinctipes. Next base: position 125,710 of record JAWQEG010000572.1, read on the forward strand.
TCATATTGTAGTGTTGTAGTCATGTCATACTGTAGTCATGTCATATTATAGTGTTGTAGTCATGTCATACTGTAGTCATGTAATACTGTAGTCATGTAATACTGTAGTCATGTCATACTGTAGTGTTGTAGTCATGTCATACTGTAGTCATGTCATACTGTAGTGTTGTAGTCATGTCATACTGTAGTCATGTCATACTGTAGTCATGTCATACTGTAGTCATGTCATACTGTAGTCATGTCATACTGTAGTCATGTCATACTGTAGTCATGTCATACTGTAGTCATGTCATACTGTAGTGTTGTAGTCATGTCTTACTGTAGTCATGTAATACTGTAGTTATGTAATACTGTAGTGTTGTAGTCATGTAATATTGTAGTAATACCATTGTCATGTAGTAATGTAATGTTATAGTCATGTAATGTTATAGTCATGTAATGTTGTAGTAATGTAATGTTGTAGTTGTTGTTGTTGTTGTTGAAGTTCCTCAAGCTGTCTGTAATGTTGTAGTTGTTGTTGTTGTTGAAGTTCCTCAGGCTGTCTGGCCGAACAGCCCCGAGCTCTTGAGGAAGGCTATGGCTTGAACCGGACTTTCCCACAGTGCCCTCAGTGAGTGTATCTTGTGTTGTTGGCGAGTGTCGTTGTGTTCGTTGCAGTCTTCCATGATGTGTTTAATAGAATGGGGTGCTGTGTTGCATCCTGGGCAGGTATCTGTGATGGTTCCATCTAGTTTCTTTTGATATTTCAGAAGAGCCGGATGGTGGCCGCTTCTCAACCTGGCCAGGTGGACTCTGTCTTCGCGGGGAAGGGAGGATTCTGATGGGTGGATGTCGGGGGGTCGTGCATGTAGCAGGGTGTTGTTTTTAAGTTTTTTGATGGATTGGTGGGTGATTTGAGTGTGGATGTGTTTTTGGAGACTGGTTTGGGGTGGGCAGGGTGTAAGAGATGATAGTATTTGTGTATAGTATCGTGTACTGGGGGTTGTTTTGATGTTTCTCGGCATCTCTGGGTGTTTTGCCATGTAGTGTAGTGGGTGGCGTAGATTTCTGGAGGCTGCAGCAAGTGTTTGTATGCCTCTCATGTCAAGGGTAATGTTGTAGTAATGTAATGCTATAGTAATGTAATGTTATAGTCATGTAATGTTATAGTCATGTAATGTTATAGTCATGTAATGTTATAGTCATGTAATGCTGTAGTCATGTAATGCTGTAGTCATGTAATGCTGTAGTCATGTAATGCTGTAGTCATGTAATGTTATATTCATGTTATGCTGTAGTCATGTACTGTAGTCATGTAATATTATAGTCACGTACTGTAGAAATGTAATGTTATAGTCATGTAATACTGTAGTAATGTTATAGTTATGCTGTATAGTCATATGTTATAGTCATATCATGTAGGCTACTTTAGTAATGTAATGTTATAGTCATGTATGGTACAGTACTACTATCGTCATGTATAATAGTACTACTGTCATGTACAGTATTACTTTTGTCATGTAATACAGTCTTGTTATATTGTAGTCATTTAGTACTGTAGTCATGTAATACAAGTGTCATGTATTGCTGTAGTTTTATAGCACTGTAGTCTTAATCATGTAATTCTGTAGTCCTGTTCTTTAGTCATGTAATGCAGTAGTCATTTGGTACTGTAGTGTTACAGTACTGTAGCCTAGTCTTGTACTCTAGTCATGTAATACTACATGTAGTCTTTACTGTAAGCAAACAATGCTTTAGTCCTGTAGTACTGTAGTCTTATAGTACTGTAAGAGTCTTGTAGTAGTTTAGTCTTGTAATACTGTAGTCATGTAGTACTGTAGGCCTAGTCTTATTCTGTAGTTTTAATGTAGTGGTACTCTTGTCATATAGCACTGTAGTGTAGTAATACTGTAATTATGTAATTGAAAAGGAATGTAGTCTTGTAGTATTTTGTCATGCAGTCATATAGTACTGAAGCTACTGTATGTACAACTGTAGTCAGGTAGTCGTGTAGTACTGTAATCTTATAGTACTTATAGTCATTTGTACTGTGATAATGTAGTCTTGTAGTAGCCTACTGTTGTGTTAAAATGTAATTGTCTTGTAGGACAGTTGGAGTCTGTTGGTCATTTTATTTACTGATCGTCCACTTTCCTTATGGGTACATCTCTCTGTGGTGGTCTGGGAGGCTCCACAGGCTGAGGAAACATTATACACATCATTAATATCATATTGATCATTATTATTATTATCATTAAATCAAATCCTCACTACAACACTGATATGCTTAATAAATAGTATAATTTGAGAGAGAGAGACGTATACCTTCTTAGGTGCTTCTATGGTGAGGACTCCGTCAGGAGAGAGAGAAGAAGACACCATCTCCGCAATCACGTCCTCAGGCAGTGTGTATTTCCTGCAGAAAATGTAAGGCACAAGAAGCCAAAATAATATTATTTAGGTATGGCCAGATCTAGATAATAACAGAAAGAAAAACAGGAAAATCTATACTGTATATTTATGGTTTAGTGATATCCATCTTTAACGAATGAGACTTGGTTTGTAACATACCTGACGAAGTGCCTGGCGATGGTACCGTGTTCGTCCTGACGTTGCTCATGACGCCCCTCCACCTCTACACCTCCCTCCACCACCCGAACCTTCAATTCCTCAGGCTTGAATTGCTGCACGTCAAGGCACATCTGAACCAACAGCTTAAGTCAGGTTAATCAAATTCCCACGTTAAGTTTAGGTCAGGTCGAGTCACTTGTCACAAATATCTCAAACTGTGCAACGAAACAGACAACTTCAGTGATGGCCAACAAATTGTTTTTCACCCTATTATGGAGATATCATGAGTCCTCCAATAATAATGCCTACAAGAGACCCATATCCCCGTCACCTGTTATATAAGAAAGCATCCAGCTGGAGAGAGAGAGAGAGAGAGAGAGAGAGAGAGAAAGAGAGAGAGAGAGAGAAATGCAACATACAATATACAAAAAACAACTATGTCCTTACCATGAACTTGTCGGTGTGAGGAGTGACTGAGGACACACCGGAGCGTTCCTTGGGCGGGCGGCGGCAGCGACTGTACAGGGAGGCAGTGGGGGAAAACACATCCTCCTCTGACAGTCCCAAGCCAAAGTGCTGCAAAAGTGATTGATGAAAAATAATACAAGAAGCAGAACAACAACAAGTAGAGAAAGAGGAACCAAATCAAGAAGCAGGTGAACTGGAGGTGTACAGTGAGGCAAAGAGGGGTGGCAATTACCTGGTATATCCTCTTTATTTAGCTGCATTAGCAGAACAAGAACGAGAAGCAAGAGAACACGAACAAGAATTTGAATAACAGAAACAATGTCAAAGTCAACATCACCCAAGTCCAGATAATTACTGTAATCTGGACCTGATTTTTTTGTCCTATTTCGTATTCCCCTCCAATTCTTACCTGGTCGAACACTTTGGATGGTCTGTCAAAGATTTGTTGTTCCCTCCTCTCGCTGAACGGGTCACGGTCCCCCCAAACGTCCCGGAAGAACGGGTCGCGGTACAGCATGGGTATCTGGCGCGCCATCGTGCAGGGGGGAGGGGGTTGGGATGGGGGGAGCAGGGGCAGAGGATAGCAGGGCGGCGAAGGGTGGCAGGAATGATCTGCAGATTAAAACAAAGACAAAGAGATGACATCAGAGCTAATCTTCAAAAACAATGGCTCGACTCATTCACTCTTTGAAAGAATATGATTTCTGTTGTTTGAGACAAGTATTATTCATTATTCATGTCTAGAGTTTAAAAAATATTTTAATTAACTCATAAAATACGGCTTGCGTTTTATATAAACACATAACATACTGAAACTAACCAACCACAAGCGATATTAATTGCCCAAGATTTACCATACATTTTCTCAGCTACAGATAATGGTCGTGGTAACAAGGCCTACACCTAATGCAATTAATGACAATCTTTTAATCAATAATTTTCTTCTGCCTAATACAATCACAGTGTGAGACAAGAAATATAGAAATAGCACGATTAAATCAATCCTTTGTGTTATGGCGCAGACTTAGCTAACTTTACACCAATGATAACCTTCAATGACTCTCCAAAAATAGGCCGGCCTTACGTGGAAATCGTCATACAGTATATCCTCTGAACTCATAAAGAAAAAATATTGGCGCTGTCTCAAGGTTATGGTGGTCCCAATTTAGCAGTTGGGATATTCCTTCTTCAAGGTAGAAATTAAATTAAGGAATGGTGGACATAGAACTGTTAGTTACTGTTAATAGCTACATGTATCGTCTGCAGATGAGAGGAACTCATTTAGGTATAGACGATCAACGGTTTCTAGTAAGAATCATTTGTCCGACTGTTTGGGTCCAGTAGGTAACTCCTTGTCTCTAAATCGCTGATCTAAGGTTCGATATTCGAGTGGGGTAACTTGCTCACATCTCCCATAGTGTATAATTGTGACAATTGTGTGGCACGTGATAAAATGACAGACTCTTGTCGTTGTTCAGTGATGGTTTGGTGTAAAATGTCATTGTGAGACGGGGTTATGAAGTCGAAGACAATTGTATGTGTGACGTGACAGGTGTTAAAATGACAGATTCGTAAGACTGTGAAGTGTAATAATTATTACGATGATAAAATGTGACATTGAGAAGTGAGGTGCATGGACAAGTCCTGTACACGTGTTGAAATGACAGGTGCGTGGCGTCGTTAAAGGCTGTCGAGGAGAGAGAGCGAGTTCCTTACCTGTGGGTCCCTCGGTGTCTAGTGGAAGACTGTTTGATCTCACCTTTTTGCCAATATTATAGCTAGACTCTCTTGGTGATGATGGTGGCGTGGGAGGTATAGGGAGAGAGAGTTACGGTGGTGGTGGAGATGAGGGTGGGAGAGTAATCATGGTGGTGGTGGCGTAGGAGGAAGGGATGATGTGTTTATATAGTGGTTGTGGTGAGGGAGGGAGGGGGAGGGAGGTATGTATGGAGATGGTGGTGAGATATGAGGTTAAATGTATGGTGGTGGTGTCACTGATATCGAGAGGGTGTGTGGGTTATGGAAAGGGCGGTGATATGATGGTAGGAGAGTGAGTGCACGTAAAGTAGAAAAAAGAAGACTGCTGGGCCCGAAATATCTTATAGTCAGTCACAAAGGAGGAGAAAGAAAAGAAGGTGAGGAGGGATAGCTGAAGACAGGAATGGGAATGACTTTGGCTTGGGAAGGGAGAGAATACATATGGTGGGGGTAATGATGCAAGCGAAGGAAGGATGACATTGAAGGTGATGGTGGTACCCTAGTGTCATTGGTGCTTCCCATCCCTGACCTGGCTACCAAGATTCATAGAGTATACTCTATGAATCCTGCCTGGCTACGTCCCCCGTTGCCATATAATTGGGGAAGAGTTCATACTGAAAATAGAAGGTCACCTCCCTCTCCCAGCTACTGATGTATTTCTGGGCTTGGTTGGCTGGCAGGGCTGGACTTGTTTGTGTGTGTGTTTTTGGGTGGGTGGATGAGTGGGTGGTAGAATGTGGTACAGGTGTGTGTGTGTGTGTGTGTGTGTTACAAGTTTATTTACAGTAACATTCGTGTAAGCTAGTCATTCATGGTTTGGGTCTTTGGAACTACGAACATAGTACAATACACCTGCTTGAAAAACTTCATTAATTATTTATTACGATACAAGATGAACACCCCACATGTAATGAATTCCCTACCGAGATAAGCTGAAACAACAAAGGACTCGTACTTGAATATATACACCTCTGATTGATGATCCTGAGTGATTAAAGCTCTTACCTCTGGGTCAATTCGGGGATGAAACATCAGGAGACAGAATCAGCGAGGCACATTAAAACAAACACAACGTGTGTAAACCAAACCTTAAAATGTTAGACCATCCGTCAGAGTCTTGTCCATACGATATATCAATTACCTTCCGCTTTGCCAAGATGTTAACAAGTAGAAAATACATGTAGTGCAGCGAAATGGCGTGAAGGAAGAGACAAATAGGAGACAGGAAGCATGAAAAAAAGGAAAGGAGGGACAATCGGAGAGGAACAGGATTGGTATGGGTCCGATGGTGTGCCAAAACCTTAAATTAGAGTATGGCCTACATCTTTGGCGGTATTTTTTTCTACGAGGATTGGTGTTTCAGAGAAAAGTCTTGGTTCAAATGATGACAATGACCAACACGATACAGGGAATTACTTAGACACATCATATACTGGTCATCTTCACAAATCTCTAGGTCATGACTTCTCGATCTTACATGTGTTGCTTTACACGACCCTCAAATATATACAGTAAAGTTGTACTAATCTTGCATAACTCAACCTCCCACCCTTCAGCTCCTAAAATGGTGCCAGACTGAGGCAGGAAACAGAAAGTAATAAAAGTGATGAAGTTCGACCCAAGTAAAATTTTAAATTGATAAGGTTGGCAGCAGCAGCAGTTGATGTCCAAGGTTACTCTAGTGTCTGAAAATAAACCACCCCAGGTCAGACGTAACCCTCCCTCACCTGCCAGCCAGATGTACATACATACATACATACACTCCTCATATAGTGATGTTGGCAAGGGGTTTATACTGTCTGTAGTAGCTTGTATGTCTTTCCCACCATTTCCTGTCTATTATCTTTCCATCTTAGTTCATCTAGCTTTCCCACTCTTTCTTTTCTTTCGTCTTCCAATCTGCTTAGTTCCATCCCAGCAGATACTCTATTCTTTATTTATGCCCCACCCTTCTTCCGATCACTTCATCCCATCCCTCCCCTCCCCACCACTTCAACCTACTCTCCCCATTCGACCTCGTGCCCCCAATCCACTCTACCCAAAGCCTCGATTTCCTTGCTCATCTCTTACTCATCCTACCCACCAACTTGATCTATACTCTCTATTCTTCCACTTCATAACTTTGCCTTCTCATTCTTCTTAGTCATTTCTCATTTTATATTGAGCATTACTCATTCACCACCACCCTTCTCAATGCATCCTGACCCTTATTCACCCCTTTCTCTTCATTCTAACTTATTCCCGTTCTGCTGTTATTAATTTCACTCTACCTACTCATAGCCAATTCTTACCCCCTCACAGTAACTCTTCCATCCTTTTCTCTTTAATCCACCATCCTCTTCTACTCCTCTCTTCAACCCACCACTCCTACACCATACAAAGCCTATTTTCAGTATTTCTTCTAACACTCGGCAACACAGACAGCATCAGCTAATGATTGCTCGCTGACAGCATAGTCGAGATTCATGAAAGCTGCAATTCCCAAACAAGGCCACCTGGTAAGGATTAGGTTTGTGTATTTCTGGTCACTGTGGCTGGCCTAGATAGCTACCACACAGCTCAGTAACCAGCATCACTTACCTTGTTCAGTCATCAGTACCAACACATTACTTACCCATCAGCATCCAGACACACCACAGCTATCACTAATAAGCATCATTTCACAGTTCAGTCATTAGTACAGATGCAGAAGGGAGATTCTTTACCTCCATGGGGTCCCTCTTACCCTAGGACACTCCTAGGTCTAGTAATGAAATAGAGTGATGAATGGATGACAGTAACATATATAATGACAAAGATGATTGCTAGATGATTTGCCAGGAAATTTTAATCATAATGTAACATAATGATTAAGCAAAAGAGCATTATGGTCAACTGAAGGTGTGTACTAAGGTATAGAGGGACCCCATGGGAGCAAAGAAACTCCCTTCCGCAACTGTACCAAGACAGTTCCTTACAATTCAGCAACCACACTCATTAAATAGTTCTATAAACACCCCCACTACATTAAATCTCTTTAGGTTATCCCATTCCATTACAAAGTCATGCATGCACAATCCTTACAGCAGTCACAAAGTTCAATAACTGATTATCATAGAATCACCATGAAATTCATACTCAAATTGCTACACAATTAATTCAGTCTCCTATTATCAGGTGCATACAGGCCAACTTATTTAAATCAACTGAAGGACCTCTGGGAAAGAAGCAAGCACCATGGGTCCACTTGTATTTTTGTGGAATTTGATTCACATGGAACATTATCTTGAGGTTATACTCTCACCTCCCACCAGACGAATAAAATGCACAACAAAAGTTTAGTGGTGGTGGATAGTACTCTACTATAATGGTGATGATGATAATATACTTACAGTATTCAAAGGTTAGGAAGGAGTGAAAAAACTCGGATTCATATTGACACACAATATACTAGTATACATTGAGTATACATTATTTCTATATTATGTTGTATATAAATAAAGTATCTTTTATACACACAAATAAAAAATATTCTACCTTACAAGAAAAAACTATGCAGTTTCACACATTAGTGACAACTTGTCCAATGACTTGAAAACATAATACAGTATTCCATTAAAGATTAACGACTAAGTTCAGTACATGTATGGTCAGTATCTAAACTTTCTGTACCAAACTCTCACACAACTCTGGCTATAATTATAAAGCCGAGCAAACATACTTACATTATTTCAATATGAAGTGTAATATACCCCGACAAAATAATTGATGAAAACACCATACACTGACAAACTTTAATTGGAATGACATCTTGCTTTTGATCTGCAAAAGCAATGACAAAAGTTCATCAATTTAGGCTCCTTAAATTGGTGCTTTCATCTACATTTAATCAGTAACTTGAAAATGAGGTTACCAAGTCCTTTTGTATATGGTGCTGTATGACCCAACATTACTTATTGGAACCTTGGCTTTGATGTCCTCCTGGCCAGGGGGAGTACAGGTACAGAAGTTTAAGATTTAGTGCAATATCTAATTATTTGGTCCCTATAAATAACCATCGTAGAGTCCTACAGGGCTATCGTCAGCACCCTTCCGAGCATCTCTGTAATGGCGCACTGTAGGTGTGAATAACATACACACACTGTACTGTAAATCCTCATAATACACTGTTTTCGTGTGCACTGTTTTATGTATAGAAGTGGGATATTCATACATTTGCACCAGTATGCAGTATATGGTGGCATTTCACTTATTTTGCCTTGTGTAATACTGCAGTCAAATACATTGAAGTCTACTTGTATATCACTGAAAGTCTGTACCTTTAACTCTATATTCCAAGTCATCATGATCTCTTTATATATGGATTCATTACACATGTAACCTGTCAAACACATAAACCTCATGTATTACCCTTCGTTTACAGTACCTGGGGTATTGTTGACATGTCACCCCTAAATATTATCAAAATTATTTCCATTACAGTACTGAATTTGGAAATTGCATGTAATGCAACTTAGACAAAGTGAACATTGATGAAACATTTGAGCCAAAGCTGCTGCTGATGATATTTTACTCTTGCTTCATCAAGAACTACTGTAATGGTATATCATCAGTGAGGACACCGACTCAAATGAAGTTTCCATAAATTCACAATTTGACATGCTGAAGAAAATAGACTGATGTGATACCTCATGTATTGTTTCTGTCACCAAATTGATATGAAATTTTTTAGGCAGAGGTGTCACTGAAAGAAGCCCGACAATCCTCTAAATTTACAACAGATTTCTATAAATTTATATACATGGACTAGAGAGTTGCCATGAACCTCCTCTTGAAAGTGATGCATTAAATCTATCTCGTGTTCCTCTCACTCTCTCTTTTCCCTTTCAGCCATTTTCATTTCAGAACACTTAAAACTAACTTAAAAGTGATCCTTTAAACCCGTATATACATGTTCCAGATCTGCTTAAACTTTGCTCCCACACACATTTATGGCTAACACTTACTGTTTTATGTATATTTCCACCTCATCATCAATGTACAGTCGGCAAAAAAAGTTTCGTCACCACCCCTACGTTAATCTTAACATCGGTAAGCCCGGTAGGGTTGGTACTCCGCCGATTGGGCAGCTGTGCTTCGTGTCATCCAGGACATGTTGGACGGGTATCGTCTTTGCCCCGTCAGTGACAACTTTTTTATATCAAAAGATTAGCAGATTTTAAATTAAATTTAACTATTCATTATTAAACATAAAGAAATGAGTTTGAGTATTTTAGAACAAGAATAACCTTAAAATACACAGAAACAATAGCACTGGGTGAAAGAACGTCATCTCTCCTTGCCTGCCCATGAGACACTGAGGGGCACAGCCCCGGGCAAGGAGGCCATCAGGCCGGAGGGACCGGGAGGGTGGCGGAGGTACGACACTCGCCAGTCAGGCATACCAACATTATATCACACTGTTAAAGGAATGGTAACGAAACCTTTTTTGCCGACTGTACATATGCACACAATAGTACTTTATCCTCCTCCTGAAGTAATGAGATAACACAGGCAAATATCATATGGCTCAAACAGTTTGGAGATTCATTCCAGAGATTCAAAATCCCAGGAGTGGAGAGGAAGCATTGTCTATAACTGTACTTCTTGAGCAGTGAACAAGCCACAAAGATGGACCTGTCAAAATGAACTACCAGTTACATAAAGGAAAGCATTAATTTTCTAGATTTTAACTCCCTTTGGCTTAACTGAGGCACATGTGGTGGAATGTTTATCATACTCTCCATAATTATCAATGATTTAATCCCCTGGTGCTACTATTTGCTTAAACTACAGTACAGTACCTGTATACTTAAAATGCATCATTTCTGATCAATCTCAGGCACTTGAAACCATTCTGATATCTGAATCCTGAGTGAGTGGCTGTTTACATTAACATCATACACTCTGGAGGTTCACAGTACAAAAAACCCTCACAATGCATGGCTTCCACACTTAAAATACACAATAAATATTCACATTCTGTACCTCAATCACATAAACAAGATGGTACAGTATTTCACTAATGCATTGATTGTTCTTACTTGTGTAATACTGTAGTCAAAAGTACTGAAATCTTCCTTCATGATATATATACCAAGTTTATGCCTGTAACACACCCATAATTCATGAGTTAAGACCTTGATCTTTATAGTGCATTGGTTACAGATTCAATACACATCCAGTATTACATTTCACACTTCATGACCCCTGTGTTAACTGTAATGAGGGTGTACTGTACTCTTTCTTAAGTCCATGTGTACAAAGATATAGAACTCTACTTTAATATTTAATCACCATCACTGTTCTTTATATTTACTGTCCTACCAAGTTTCTCACTGAGCTGCAGATCTCCACATATTATTGTACTTTTCAGTGTACAGTTTGGGACAATTTTGAACATGACAGTTACTTGTGTCAGTTTCATTACAATGAGTTGCAAGCTCTGGGAGTAATAACTCCTTACTTGTTGTCTTAAAGTTTACAACTTATTGTTCAAAATCTTTTCACTCTGTGATCTGAAGCTTTCAATGTGTTGCTCAAACACTGAAACTAAATTCTAGGAGCTAGTGTTTCAGCATAACAAGGCTATCAAATCCTGTATAAATTTTTTAATCTGAAGCATAAAAATCTGCATAGCCTACTATACCAGTATGATATTGGCTACTATGTGGCCACCTCCCTTCTCACAATGAGTATCAGTAAAGAATACAATCAACACAAAACTCTCTCAGCCCACAGTGTTATACAGTACCACACTTTAAACTACAACACATATTGTTTACTCATGACATGCCCACACCTTACTCAACACAAACAGTACTTAACTTCTAAAAATTATCTCTGTGAGAATACAGCTTGAGTGGCTTGTTTCCTGCTACAAGTTAGTGGATTCACAACGTGAACTGAAGCTAAAGAACAACAAGAATGACAGCTCTGTGGTTAACAGTACAGAGAGGACAAACCGATATTAGTAACTGTCATGTATGGAAAGACTTCCTAACTATACAAGAAGATACCTTACTCACTGTCAATGCAAAGTTATCCACATTTGCACCTGTATTATAATTCTCTGTTCAAATACAAAAATTGCCATGTCCAAAAGGTGGAAGTATAAGAAAATAATTAGCCCTTTTTATTCCCTTTCATCATTAGCCGATATCCGTCTACTCCATCCTTGTTCTTGCAATTTTCTGATTTCACCTCTCCACAGTTATTTTTGTCTGCCTAGCTTCTCCTTTCATCCTCGGGCTATCACTTTCACTGTCTAACTATATTCATTATTAAGTTTAATGTTTCTTAACCCTTAAATTGCGGGTGTAGAGAATTCTCGACATTAGCAACAAGCATGGAGCACCGTGGATGTAGAGATTTTTCGACTGCAGTTTTTAAATTTGCACGGTCCCAAACAAACTAGTTTTGGGCTGCCAACAGTGAGGGTGAGAGCCAAGCGACCACCCCCAGCCCACCCAGCTACCACCAGTCAGTCTTACTCGAACAGTGAGGGTGGAAGGACATATTTTCATCACACCTCTTTTCCTGTAATTACCATATATGGACGTAAAAACGAATAACTTTATATTTCATATTGTTGTGTTCAAAAATGTGATTCTGCCATGTTTTATAATGAAATTAGAGTGTGACAATGTACTTAGATATGTAAATAGAGTGCAAAAGTGAATTTTGAGTTGATGTCAGTCTGAGGTGGCTACCCATCCTACAGATGTCCATGTAGTCTTCACAAGTACAGCCACAATCAAATATCCACTGACACTTTCCTTCCATCGTAGTAAATATCTTGGTATTAAAGATCAACACGTGTATGATTTTACAGCAGCTCATAATAATAATTGAGGGGGTTGAGTTGACATAAGGTGTTGTATGGTTATATTTTGAAATGATACTGATTTATTTGCATGATGGAAGGAAAGTGTCGTTGGTTATTTGATTGTGGCTGTACATCAGGAGACAGCTAAAGGTTTGTACTTCAATATCCTGTATCATTAATTTATGTAGCGCGAGTGGTTTACAAGCTATTAGCCTTCAAATGTGTTGTTTACATAGTGACCACGAGAGCGGGAGAGAGGCCCGCAAGACAGAGCTGCCGCGGGAGATAAGGCCGCGGTTTAATGGTTAAGCTGTCAAAAACGTACCATACCAGTTCTCTTTCAGCTGGTAATTAACTGAGTAGATTCAGTACAGTACAGTATTTAAATATTGTACGTCAGAATACATGGTGTAATTACTTCCGGTTATCATTACATTTACTGAAAATGGTAAAAACTAAGATACATTTGCAAGTGTAAATTTGCTGGGCTAAAAAAGTGTATTGGTGAAAGTAGTAACTTTCATCCTATGAATAAACTAGGCTATAGTGCACTCAGCCAGAGAAATATAAAAATTCAACCTGTGCATTTAGTAAAAAGTATGACTGATAACATTATGAGTCACCATTACAGCACTATACATTGTACAATCATACACAAAGGTTCTGGATCACCCATCAAGCTATAAACCCAGATAGTAAAAACACTGCTTGGATTCAGCAACTTATCACAATGGTGTCGTCGTTTACTAAATTTGGCTTAACTCTTGTGAAGAGTTTTTGCATTTAATATTGAGAAATTCCATCCATTTGTTTCTACTACAAGCAAGCCCTTCTTTTATCCAAAGATTGAAAATATATCATCAATTAACCAATTATCCAACAGCTTAAGTAATAGATACTGTAATAAACTTGGACTAATGCAAGGCGATTAAAAATGTTACAATAAACCAACTCTATCTCCATCCAGATTAATGGGTGGCACAAAACACTAACAATTTGAAACCAAAATTGTGTCTCTTGTTACCAGAGGTCAGTTGAATTCCCTGCCTTGTGCTGGAAAAGGCTATTCATTTACTTATCAATATTCAAATACTGTTCTTGTGGTATGGTGAAAAGCAGATATATACTGCACCACATGCTAGGTGATTTCACAAACCTCTAATGACAGTGGACATGCCATTGATATCTGATTGTACTGTACAGAAGATGTACCATCTCTGTGGGTCATTTAGTGTAGGCAACCTTCTCTCCTTAAAACATAAACCCCAAACCATAAGTTGTGAGCAACATATGAATCATTTACTTGGGATAAAAGTTTCATAACTAGCTCTCAACTTTTCGCCAGGGTGAGAGAAATGGCAATGAGTAACTTGAGGAGAAGTTGATCCGACTGTACATCACTGTGAGGAGCAGTGGTGACCTTGGTTGGGGCAGCGCTGGTATGGCATAATAAGGTTTGCCATGTATTGAAGCTCCCCAAAGCTGAACTGCCAGATGCCTAACTGAAGGAAGGGTTGTAAACAGGTACTTGTAGTGGTGGGGATGTACTGGCAGGTACTGGGGGGCAGGTTGTAGCAGGTACTGGTGGTGGCGGCGAGGTGGAGGAGGACGATGTTGTGGCAGGTACCGGTGGAGGAGAGGAGATGGTGGTGGTGGTGGTGGTGGCAGAAGGTAGTGATTGAGAAGTGGTAGTAGGTATAGCTGGAGATGAGGGTGAGGGTGTGGTAGGTATAGATGAAGTCATATTGGGTAGTGATTGGGTAGTAGTGGCAGTTGCATCAGAAATTGGTGTGGTAGTGCTAGTTGTGATGTTGATGGGAGAGGTAGTAGCACCATTTGCATTCATAGTTTCCTCTAACACTGTAAACAAGTCTACGAGGTTGTCAAGGCCTAAAAGGTAACCATCCTCGTGTGTTCCCTCAGACCAGGGGCTGCGGTGAGTGATGGTCACATTCTCTGGCAGTGGGATGGTCTTGGCAAAGTCTATCATTCTAACTAATGCTGAGCTATCATTGTGCACAAACAGAAGGGAGCTGCCAATTAGCTGAAAGTAAAGAGAAAAATTTGATTTAAAAAGTTAGTTGAAAAAAGATAAAATTATACATGTTTCAGAAAAATGTTTTATCAAACAGCCGACTGTTCTTGGTTAGGTTTACTATACTAACTGATTTTAAGATTTCATTTTACTGTATAAAAACAGAAATAAGTTCCCTATTACCTGATAAAATACAAAAGTAACACTTGCTGTTGGGTAGTAAAAGCAAGATCAAAGGATATTGCTGTCAACAATTTTCTTTGTTTTTCCTCTTCTTTGAGAGATACTGTACTTCACTTGCACAAGCACAATATGTAGCAATAAAGTACCATTAAGGGACCCTGTGATATAGTCAGAAAATTGAAGGTAAACAAGTCCTTCAAATATTGCCACGAAACATAACCTATATGGAAGGAGCTTGTTTCGTGGCATGATCAGGAGGAATCAGAAGCCTCCAATTCTCATGCATGATCACAGGGTTCTTAAGAATTATACATGAAAGAACATACACTTACCTCATGAGTTTTAAAAAATGAAGAGGCTTCAAGTGTTACTTTAATAGATTTGAGCTGCTGTATGTACCGAGTCTGAAAGAAAATACGGTAAATAGAATATTTATGGTCCTTGCTGTGTTCATATTGATCACTGAGCAATGTTTACCATTTCCACCATCAGAGGTCTGTTTATTCTTTGCTGACTGTGGAGTATTAGCTTGTATTTCACAATCTGCATGTGAATATGATGGGAATACCAGAAAGGACTGAGCTCCCAAACATGTATGAATGGAGAAGCAAATTAGTATTCCACCAACATTCACACAATAAAAATAACCTATGGCTACCATTACCCTACTACAATACAATAATAAAAATATCAATAAAATCTACAACTTACAATAGAGTGAGGATAACCCTGCACGAAGCTACTGAGGCAGGAGAGGATTTGCTCTCTGGTACGTGTGGTCTTAAAGTCTTTACTGGAGGTTCCATCACCTCTCCTCACTCCCTCTATCCTGAAACCCTGAGTGGCTGTCGATGAGATGGTCTCACGCCACACCATATACCTGCAAGTAATGCAAATATCAGATCTATTTATAATGTGTAACATAACTAGACAGAATGAGTAAGGAAAGGTAACTGGAGGATAAGACAATATTGATGACATTTTTCCATATTATCAATAAGGGCTCCTCTTTAATGGTGCCTCATTCACACTTAATAGCATTTTAATTCTTAAGTGAATGATCTCCATTATAATTGTTATTATTCCCAGAAACACGTACATAATTCCAGGTGATGTTTACTTAACTTAATTCTAAGTTCTACTCACCTTGGCTTTGTAACAGCCTTAGCTTTATGCTCGGCCTCAGTTGGTGCTTTGGCGTCAATCTGAGTCATCTTTTCATACATGTCCTGTGAGAGAGAATGCAATCACTGGTGTATGTCCCAAAACTTTGACCATTATGATATTGCTAGAAGCAGTGTTCTGCACCTGTACAAAGCTTTGTTAGATAACACTCAGCTGTAAAGTGGATTTATGCCTTAAGTACATGTCAGTATTGAGATCCCATTACTGTATCTACTATCTATAGATGATGTTGTTGTTGATGTTCTTCCGGGGCAGAATGGCCTCCTGCCCCACTGACCCCTGATACACTCTGGTCGCAGTGAAAAAACAAATTAAAATAAAGGAGGGGCTGGTCCTATATGCCTGGGCTACCGAAGCACATCCCAGAGAAATGGGACCAGAGCTTACTGGACCAGGGATTCTGGGGGCCTCCGACCACCAGGGAGATTGGGGAGAAGGTCTTTGATCTCACAGCCAGTGCTGTGGGCCCAAGTCCACGTTACCACAAGAGCTACAAGTGGGGCCGCACCTTCCATGAGACCAACCCTGAAGGGACCATAAGGGGGAGGGAGTTTACACTGCTGCATGCAAAGGGAAATGCACCCCCGTGTGCTGGCGGTCCACACAGCAGTGAAAAAAAAAAAAGAGCCTCCGGTTGCAGTACACCTCACGTGGATTTTTAATCCATGTGGGCAGATCTTGTCAAATCCACTAGAAAGTGACCAGATCCTACAACAATCTTTATTCTAGCCCTGTGGAGGATTACTAATATTCACAGAGAATAAAGTCAGCCCCCTTGGGAAGAGATGATGTTGATGTTGATGTTATAGATGTAGATTTATATTGTAACAAGATGTTTGGTTTAATATGTTTGGATCACAAAACCTGAAAGATATGATAATGGGAGTCATTCTGGAACACATGTAACCTACAATAATTGAAAATGGTACTGTAGTTAACACAGTTTCACCACCAAATCCTCAGCTCTCTCCACCCACAGGCCCTCACTAACTTGTATAGTTAGTTAAAGTAAGTTATAGATTTTTTTTTTTTCAACAATGGTTTAATTTCACAGTTGTTAATAGTCATTATACAAGCACCAAAACAAATAGAAAGTATTTCTGTACACTACATACTGAAGTCACTTATGATTAAATTTTGAAATATCGTGACTTAATTCCAGCATGTATTGACTGAGGTTATTAAATTGTGTAATAGCTGTGATGACTGTAGATAATAAAGAACTTAGTGTTAAAGTAATGGATGTCCTGTAATCCTCTGATAAAGTGGAGGGTGGATGATACTGTACTTTATTTTAACTAGAGGAAAGCAAAATATTTCCTTGTGAATCAGTACTAGGCCTACTTCACAGGACTTTAAAAGTTTGGGGATGAACCTTCACCATATTAATGGATTACTGTACCTGTACCAGAAACTATTCATGTTGACAGATTAACATTTTGCTCAGTATATCTTAAAGCTATGACAACAGATAAGTGACATTATACATCCAGTGTCTACAGGTATCAGGAAAATATTCTAATCAAGCTCCCACATAATACCTGGAAAATAACATCTGTATGATAAGACCCATACAGTACTGTACCTTTCTTAGTTTGGGTTTCTCTCTGGCTTTGGCTAACTCATCTTCAAGGTAAGTGCGAACACCCATCTTAATGTCCATGACACAAGGTAGTGCAAAGCTACTGAGCAAGTCTTCCAATTGTAGATACTTCTCCCCGTCAGCTCCTTCCACCTAAGAAGGAAAAATATTAGTTTATTATGAGGTGAAGGCAGGTAAGCTTGCCTAGACAAAAAGTCAGCAGAAGCACAGTTCTTAAGATAGCAGGATGAATACTATCAAGACAATAAGTTTTCTAAGTGTCAAGGTCAAAATGTGACTCATGGTGATCACCAGTCCAAAATGCTGTTGTGAATGCATTAATCTTACAGTTAACATATGCACAAAAGAAGCAATGTAAAAAATTTGCCCTTGACTGTTACTCATTAAAGTTAAACAGTGAATTGATCCAGAGGTAACACCCTTGTCTCCTATTAGAAGAGGCCACATTTAAACTCTGTGTCTACTGTAGTAACTGGTCTGGAGACTCACCACACCAGTGTATCTGGGAACATAAGGTCGTAAGATGTCAACCATGATGCCCTCCAAAGCCTTCTCCTCTGCTGGGCACAACTTCTTGAGAATGGTGCCCTGTTTGTAACCTGCACGAAAGTTGCCTGCAATGAAAGAAATATATTACTACTGTTGTGGAAAAAGTAATTAGGTGTGTGTGTACATATATCAATCTAACTTTCTAACTCCCACATGTTCCCTTCTTCATTCACACAATAGTATAATTAATCAAGTGTTTATCATTGCAACACAAATATGTTTCATTGTTATCATGTAAAGGCAAGCAGTTAATGGGCAGGCTACACTGAATACAATTAATAAACTCTTGGACGAAAAGGTATTCTAGTGACATTCATATCGTCTGGCATTAGTCCAAGATGTTGTTTATGGGTGAAGTCATTGTTTATGAGTCAGTTTAGCTAGTTTTTAACATCTTATCAACAGTCTTCCCTTCGACACACAAATTGTACACTGTTTGTCAGAATAATGGAAAAGTCGTCATCACCATTGTTTATAGGGGTTAAGGAGTTGGTCTACAACTTAGATACAAATGATTTCTCCTAACACTACTGAGAAGCAGGCTCCCTCAATACAACGGTCCCGTTTTGTGACACATATTACAACAATCGGTGTCTTCCAATTTGCAAATTAATATTCTTGCCTCATTCTATGATTCTGTATGTGACCTAGGGCAAAGAGAAAGTATTAATGACAGCTTATCATTATACTTTATAATGAGAAAATGCCAGAAAGCACGTATCAATGAGGCTAAGATATTCTCGGCAAACTGGAGGCAACAGATTTCTCCAACCTATGCAACGAAACAGACTCCACCATTATAGCTGTTTCTTCCAAGCATAGCAGCATAGTATGAAGGAATCTTCAGCTTCAAGTAGTCCATAACATGAGACATATTAATTAACAATAATATTAATTATAACAATGTACTTCATAAATGTGTGTATATGCATAATTGTATGCATGTATTTATGTATCTATGTCCACTCAAGGGCTATTGTCGTATCCATAACCTCCAGAGTTCACTACAATTACATGGTTCTCGTGGGAACTCTCGATGGGTTTATGTTCCAATCATGTATGAGTAATGAAATCTGTACACATGTTACACCATAGGTCAAGCTGATAGCCTGATACTCTAACCTCTGGTGATATTGGACAGGACTCCAATACTACAGTGTACAATACAATATCTTTATGTGACCTAGAATGTGTTGGTGATGGAAACTGATCATCTGTGTGTGTGTGTGTGTGTCCTCGCAATTGCTGATATGTCACACTACGTCTCAGAAATATATATATATATATATATATATATATATATATATATATATATATATATATATATATATATATATATATATATATATATATATATATATGCAACATGATTAATGAAGTATACATCAATATGTATACACTTGTACCCGTCTAGTCATCTATATATTGATACACACATACATACACATAGCCTACATACATATTTTACATACGTACAGTCATCACCAAATGTCCCGTCGCCACTACTGTCAGGAGATACGAACTTTTTTGTTGTTGGGAAAGAGCAATAAAATCTCTTGTAAAACGTATTCATCTCAAGGCTGAAGAGGTAAGTATGTTTCATTCACAACTACGACTATGGAAGGATTAACCAACAGATCCGAGATGTAACAGGACTTCTGGTGTTGACTGTACTTTATGACCCCCATTAAAGGTGTGGGTAACTGACCTTGATGTCCAGCCAGTTGCACCCAGGGGTACTTGTGCTTCTTGTATGTCTGTATGAAGGGCGTCCACTGCACTATGTTCCTCACCTTCCTCCAGTTGGACGGCTGAAAGTATACCAAAAAAGGTCATTATAATGAGAGGGCATACAGCACCACTCTGACCCACCTCACACAAACAATAATGTTACTGCCCGCATACATATTAGGCTAACGACACACACACACACACACACACACACATTATAAATATATATATGGTGGCTAATAAAGTAACAGACTGCTAGCTAGCGATATATTGTGTGTTGCAGGGACCACCCAGCCTGCTATATCTAGTACAGTGTGTGTACCAGGATCCACCTCGTGGGTACGTACTGTCTGTACACAAGTTATGCATCAATGACCTTGTTTTTACGTGATTGATCAAATGTGCTTTTAATGAAACACCTACCAGTAAAGTTGGACACATGAATGGGTGGTACAGCCCAAGTAAAAGATGGTCAATTTTTCCTAATATCAAGTTCCTTAGTGCCAAATAGGAGACATCAGGGGCAGAAGTCAGTATTGAGGATGGTAATAAAAAGCAAGTACCTGATAATAGACACTGGTTACTCAAATGGGACAAGTATCTTTCACCTGGGCTGTACCACCCATTCATGTGTCCAACTGTACATGTAGTAATGAATACGCCATCCTTGTTTATATTCTTTATTGATATGGCCTACATCCCCAGGCGAGCAGTCAGTTACTTACGGCCCACCATCAATAATCAATCAAAATCAATACAAAATAAACACACATGAATCAAAATTACATGACAAAAATAATCAATAAGTATATTATTACCTTATAAAGAGACACTGAGAAGACTGAGCTAGCCGATGTAATGCAGACTTTAACAATATCCTATTGGTTCGAATAAACACAAACAAGAGCGAGAATTTAAACAAACACAGACAACAATAAAAATCACTGTTGCTACCACAAAACCATCATCATGACACCACCAACAGGGCAACAACAACAACAACAACGCAGCTTTCAATTGGATGCTATCAACCACCTTCTCCTTTTACTTCTTCTCCTCCTCTTTGAAGTCAGCTGCTGATTGCACAACACCGCTGCTTATCTGCCTAACTTGTACTACCAGCCAGCTAGCATTTAAGGCAACACTGCAATATTGTCATCACATCAACCATCTTCGCATTAAACAACCCTCATTACCCCTTCCCTCGCTAAAGGGACGTGGAGATCATTCTATCTTGTCCTCCCAAACATAAACCTCAAACTATGAACACAACAATTAATCTGAGGTGCTCGTGGAGGCATCTCTCTATTTATTATATTTATTTACGTTTAATTTTGACTGCCCTTTTAAAGCATCCAAAGAGAGAGAGAGAGAGAGAGAGAGAGAGAGAGAGAGAGAGAGAGAGAGAGAGAGAGAGAGAGAGAGAGAGAGAGAATAGTTTACACATATCAAACATTACTACCTCTTTTGAGTGCAGTCGTTCTTATCTCGTTCAGTGTCAAATATCTTGTAATAATAGGCTAATAAATGTGTTCAGGTATCTATTAATGTATAATTAATGTATATATACTGCATTCTGATTGTACCTGTACTTGCTGTGGTAGTCATTCCCAGCTGGATAATTAACCGTGTGTGTGTGGACTTAATTTCAGGTATTTGTTAAAGCTCTTGATAGTATCATTCATTTTTTCATTATAATTTTTTTGCATCTCCTAATCTGCGAATGTCCTTTGCACACACACATTACCGGCACTTAATGTCAATCTTTGTATCACGGCCTGAACGAGGAAATGAACAGGAACGCTAAGGGAAAGTCACGGTCAAAAGTCCTGCATCTGGTTAATGAAAGCAAGCCATCTGAGTGAAACTTATCAACTAATATTATGACACCAACAGCTATAGTTTCCCATAATGTTTCGAGATCCTTTCCATCAAACGTGGCATGACTATACAACTGGATCGGTAGTAATTTGATTATCGTTTTAGTTCTCGAAATCTAAAAGAAAAAAAAAACAATTCTAATCTTAGAGTCAATTATTGTACAAGGAGTCTGACTCACTCCTGGTAATATCAGCTGGTGGCATTTCTTCTATGGACTGACTGTGCCTGTAACACCGCTTTGGGAAATTATAAAACATGCTTAATGATAAATCTCCTGCACACAAAATATTACCATTAATTTCCATCATGGTCTTAAAACACTCAAAGCACTGAAGGACCATTCATACCAGCCGTAGAAGAAATAAATACAACTACTAAACTTACAACCACTGATTTTGCTGGACTGGTTACCGAGGTCTGAACAGGTGAGGTGAGTTGAGGGTGAGTGTGTGTGGTTTTGCAGGGTGTCACGTGTCCCTAGTAACCTGTTTTATGACGTATACACACACACTATACCCTTCCTGATACCGCCACCACCTGGTTCACTTTGTCACCACAAGGCGGACAGACGTTATGTGGTAGAGGTCAGGGGGGAAATAAAAAGTCTGTGATATATATATATATATATATATATATATATATATATATATATATATATATATATATATATATATATATATATATATATAGAGAGAGAGAGAGAGAGAGAGAGAGAGAGAGAGAGAGAGAGAGAGAGAGAGACTACATTAGATCTTGACATAAGCCTGGTGTGACGAAAGATTGCTATTAACAACAATATCAACAACAATGGTGATTATTCCAACCTTAGCTGTCCTCTGAGGAAGCTCATAGGCTTCATCAGCTGAGAGGTCATCATGGTGTGCCGTGTCATACTCAGTTGGGAGTGGCAGGAGTCGCTTTGTATACGAGTCATAGCCTGGAGAGAGGTTGATGGCACTGGTAACAATGGCCAGACCTCGTATACGGGCCAGGGCACCTTGTAAAGCACTGGTGGTATTGGTGTTGGTGTCGGGGCTGTCCAGGCACGCGTTGGCATTGGTACAGGTGCCACCAGCGCTAACCACACGGATGGCTAGAGGTCTGGTGGTGGTGGTGGTGCCTCCTTTGTTACCCTTCATGGTCAGATGTGGTGGTGTGTACACGTCTCTCTCTCTCTCTCTCTCTCTCTCTCTCTCTCTCTGTGTTCAGGGAGAGGGTGTCGTGGTAGGAGAGTGTAGGTGCTGGCTGGACAACACACGTACTTGGAGAAAGTCCGTGTGTATCAAACGAGTATTTGTAAGAGTAAGCATGTGTTTGCAGACTTTGTTGGACTGCGCGTGCTGGCCGAGGAGAGATACGTGTTGTTGTTGTTGTTGGTGGTGGTGGTAGACGTGCATGGGCTGGTTATGATAATGCACGTGTTGACTTCAGGTTTGCTTGTGTTTATCAATGTCTCCACCAGCTGACTTGTACACTTATCTCTTTGATCCACGTGTTGATCACTCTTTCACACGTGCATGCTGACCTTCCACGTGCACCATCCTACCTCATTCGTGCACCTGTATGTATCAACACCAACGAGAATACAATAAGAGTTTCTTGGTGCACATCAGTAAGTGCACCGTATACAGTATATGTACAGAACGTAAGTACTGTAGTCTTCCTTATCTCATTCTGCCTTATCTATCAAACACTAACACTCACACTCATATTGCCTTTATCTTATCACCGTCATCACCCCCACACTGATAACCTTAAGTCTTTAACTCTTGAACCATTTTTTCTGACTTAAAATAATTTATCGATCGTCTAAGTCAGAGTATTATTTCCTGTAACAATATGTAAAATTGTCTGGCGTTAGTGCACATAACTACTATCCACGAAACTATAATAATCCAAGTATATAATAAAAAAAAAAAAAAAAAAAAAAAAAAAATGCAAGCTGTTTTTTTGTTCAAGGGGCAAAAAATATGTGGAGGAATTGGAGGCAACAGATTCCTCCAAGCTCTGGATAATACTGAGGCAACGTGTTTCTTGGCACAGTCTGCATGGAAATATAATTTGCGGTGACTATTTTTCGCGGACATGAGTCATACGAGTACAAACTTCACTTTCAGCATCCCAGCCAGCAGCCAACTTCCTGCGTAGACTATATTATTATTATTATTATTATTATTATATATGGGTCGTTTCATCATATACAGTACCGGTATTATACATTTATTTTAGCACCTGTATGAATAGCTATGATGCAATAGTGTGTGTAAGATATAATCAGTCCTTTTGTTTACTAACCATTTCCATTTTTATTTCTGATATCCATAATTCCACCTTCATCGCATAGCTTAGATGAGAAAATTGAATAGAAGATGTATACCGTATCTAATGAACTCTCCTTCTCTTATATCTGACATCTAATACTTCCACCAATTTACAGCAATTAGTTTTGTTGACCTTACTTAACCCACAACTTGAGGAAGAAGGAGGTATAGAGGATACACATATACCGTGGCTGCATGACACTAACTCCACCTCACAACAAGAGCCCCTCTGTGACCGACCCCTTGCTTGCTCAACACTCCACCACTTGACACAGGTTAGGCTATGTTGAAGAAGAACTTGCAGAGTCACTCACGTCATTCCCACCAGTTGTGAACGTTAACTCAAGCCCACCCAGGACGAAACAAATGCACCCCATACTCATTCAGCAAAGTAGTTGTGGCACGAAACAGACTCGCACTATATACATTAGGTAGTAACGAGAGGGCAACATAATCTTTTAAATATTCTCCTTCTGTATTCCGGTTGTAAAGCTGGAAATTACTGCTATAGATACACCATTTTATTTACTGTTATGAGAGGTGACAGGACAAGCATTGCCTACCACGTTCATGCTTTCCCTTGGTGTGTATGATGTCACCCCACACTTCCCTGCATCATATCAAAGTCAGTCAGTCAGCACATCAACATTGCTGGTTCTGGGATAATTTTCAGCTGAGTGAGTCGGGTGGAATTAATGGGGTAGTACGGTGGTGGTAAATCTGGAGCAACTGATTCTCCCAAACTATTCCAAGCAACAGGACACCATTATATTTGTTAATCAGGCCCTGTTTCCTGGCATATACTTTGGATGAATCAAGGCACTCCAATGTAGCAAATGTGTGCTCTCCATTTAACTCGTGGAAAAGCAAAACCCAACACAAAGCAAAACTGTTCCATCAGTACACTGTCTTGTCCAATGGGTCATTTTGCAGGTTAGACGACGTGTGACAAGAACAAAATAAGATCACGGTAGCACTCATATATATAACCAGCTGTGTTGTTGCATGGGCTATACGAGAATGAGATACTTTTCCATTATATTATTTTACAGTATATATCATTAGTGTGTGTAGCGAGATATCCGTATTAGAGAGATAATGAAAGAAAGGTTGTAGTGTCCAGTTTTTACCTTTGATATAAATTTACACTATATTACTACATCTAATTCGATTCCTTAAGGGGAGATTCTTTTGTTGGTACATTGGAACGCCTTGATTCCTCCACAGTCTGCCAGGAAACAGGACCAGATTAGCAAAAATAATGGTGACCTGTTGCTTGGAAGAGTTTGGAGGAATCGGTTACTCTAGATTTACTAACACCATACGACCCCCTTAACCCACAATCACACACCAAAACCTCCGTGTCAAAAAATTCCGTAATTGGAGGCTGCACATTCCTTCAAACTATACCAAATAGCATCTACTCTACTCGTATATGCGTCTCTGTTTTGTGGCACAGTT
The DNA here is from genome assembly GCA_033782935.1 of Petrolisthes cinctipes. NCBI lineage: Eukaryota > Metazoa > Arthropoda > Malacostraca > Decapoda > Porcellanidae > Petrolisthes > Petrolisthes cinctipes. The sequence continues at coordinate 151,280 of JAWQEG010000572.1, forward strand.
GGAGGACCCAGTAACCCTTTAAATCAATGACTCTCTCCATGGTTTCAGACATTGCTGACGAAGTTGACGCTACTGATTCATCCCAAGTGTAACATGAAACAAACCTGCCATGGTATAGAAGATTGTTCTTTGGCATAATTTGGAGGAATGCATAGCCTCCATTTTATTCCATTCACTGAAGGATGACTGGACTTTCTAAAGGGTTATACTATTATTTATCCACCACCATATTACTGTAGTCCCTGTGAGTGTTAAAACATGTACATTTGGGGATTAATGTTGGTCCGTGATTCAGCAAGAGACAGGTGCAGCTGGAACCAAATGTAGTCAGGCTGAATAAGGTCACATAATATATTAACTTGGTTTTACTGTGTCTAAATAATGGTGGTGTTGTTGTTGTTGATGATTGGGGGGGGTCAGGGAATGGTGTCAACCCTTTCATTATTGTTCTCTCCCTCTCTCTATTATATATATATATATATATATATATATATATATATATATATATATATATATAAAGTGTATATATAAAATAAAAGAAGAGTAATATATTTGTGCTTGTATCAGCCGCTGTTGACACTATATATTTAAGTTAGTAAGCCAGTTTTTGCCACACATAATAAACTGATAGTAAATTCTGGAGGAGAATCAAGGTGTGAGGCAGGAGGGAGGGGAGGGGAGGGAAGAGTGACGACCAGGCAGAGGCACACAGAAAGAAAACAAGGAAGGCAAGGAAGGAGGAAAATAGATATAAGATAGAAAGGAATAATAATGATATTAAATAAGGGAATCCATATACAGTACTTGATTACACACAAAAGAGAGAGAGAGAGGAGAGAGAGAGAGAGAGAGAGAGAGAGAGAGAGAGAGAGAGAGAGAGAGAGAGAGAGAGAGAGAGAGGAGAGGAGAAGAGAGAGAGAGAGAGAGAGAGAGAGAG
>JAWQEG010000573.1:0-144512 GCA_033782935.1 Petrolisthes cinctipes
CTACCACAACACTGCACTACCACCTACTACCACTATCCAAAACCACCACTACACTACACTACCTACCACTGTTACCACTATCCAAAACCACCACCATCTCCCTATAACAACTAGGCCAACCACAATCACTACTTCGACTTATGGATTCGAATCATCTTACAGAGCACTCGAAACCCCAAACCTTCCACCCCATCACATCAAATACTACATAGACAATTTTTCAGATGTATTTTTTACTTCTGATACTTTTTCTGCTACATACAAGGCTACATCTGCTACTTATTCTGCTACTACTACTACTTATAGGCCTACTGTTACTTCTGCTACTTTTACTACTACTTCTACTAGTACTTATAGACATACTGTTACTTATGCTACTTTTACTACTTCTACTTCTTCTGCTACTTCTTCGGGTTTTGTCTCGTTATTACCATATGCATTCCCCCGTCCTTCATCCTCCAACATCATATTTCCTCCGAAGGTACAGTAGAGTATCGAAGTGATCCAACCTCCAGTCAGTCTTCCTTCGTCCTTGGGTTAATATTAATAGGGCTGGGATTTCCTCCGTCTTACAGGTGTGAGTTCGAATCTTGGTTTTGGCAAGTTTTCTTCTTCTTTTTTTTAGATTAACAATTCAGTAGGAGAGAGAGAGAGAGAGAGAGAGAGAGAGAGAGAGAGAGATTCTTTATATAGCTTTGCAATTTCATAGTGGAGAGCGAGAGAGAGTGTAGGCTTATGTATGATAATCATTATATCTATATTTTTATTGTCAGTATAGATTCATTTACATATACATATATATTCCCTTTTGTATTAACACACACACACACACAGAACTATATCACAAACACCTCACCTCCTAGCTCTCTCTCTCTCTCTCTCTCTCTCTACACACACACACACCATTCCATAAGGCCTAAATTGAAACTAATTAAATAATATTATGTTACACACTACAACCTTCACAAATTATATATATATTGTTTTTTTTTGTGATATTTTCCGTTTTTTTTTTTTTTTATTCTATTGTCTTCTTCCAAATAAAATATATCTTAATTATATGATCGGAAGAGCTCGAATATATACCAGTGTTTCTACAGGTTAGATGAGGTCATGTCAGACTATGGTATGCAAGGTCAAATAACTAACACATTTTTTTTTTTCGGTTAGGTTAGGTTAGGTTATGCTAGGTTAGATTGGATTAGATTAAGTTAGGTTAGGTTATTGCTAGGTTACCTTGGATTAGATTAGATTAGGTTAGGTTAGGTCAGACCAGGTCAGATCTATGCACACACATACATTAAGTTAAGTCAGGTTAGATTAATTTACTTAAGATTATGTTATGCAAGGTTACATCACAAACACATTTGGTTAGGTTAGGTTAGGTTAGCTTAAAATCAGATCACAAACAGGTTACTATACACTAAGGGCCATAGGCAAGAACATTCATGGTGTATACGATGGTGTGGTACCGATACGATGGCCACACACACACACACACACATACATAAGATGGATTCACACATACGTAACAGTAGGATGATAACCCGTGTGATCAGCGTAATAATCAACTATCTGTCTTCTACCGTCGGGGAGGTCAACGAAATAACGCCCCTCTGTCCTGTGGCCCTTACGCTGCTCCCTGTGCCCGTGGCTAACGAAGGCGCTGAAGGAGGAGGAAAGAAGGGGGACTCAGAGGAGGAGGACGTGGTGGCTTTTGTGTTTGTTTTGAAGGGTCGTCGAACCTCATATGTGAAGTGGTAGTCGGTGTTTTTTTCCTGTTGGGGTGAAAAAACGAAAAAGTGTGGATTTTAGTATGAGAGAGAGAGAGAGAGAGAGAGAGAGGAGAGAGAGAGAGAGAGAGAGAGAGAGAGAGAGAGAGAGAGAGAGAGAGAAGACTGCATAGGGTGGATTTTAGTATGAGAGAGAGAGAGAGAGAGAGAGAGAGAGAGAGAGAGAGAGAGAGAGAGAGAGAGAGAGAAGAGAGAGAGAGAGAGAGAGAGAGAGAAGACTGCATAGGGTGGATTTTAGTACGAGAGAGAGAGAGAGAGAGAGAGAGAGAGAGAGAGAGAGAGAGAGAGAGAGAGAGGATTGTATAGGTATTCGTCATAGTTTAGAACCACTACCAATATCACCACAACAACCACTATTACCACCACCACCACCACAACAACCATTATTACCACTACAATTATCACAACAACCGCAGCAACAATCACAAACCACTTAACCTCTCTCCCTCAAATTGAATGTAAAATGGAGAGTTGGAAAATAAAAAAAGAAACAAAAAAATACACGGTACAATATTGAAAGAGTAATTATTATTAAAGATAACAACACAATAGACAAAGGAGTATCATTATTACTTAAGAAGACAATTATAAACACCTTCACTTGGGATTGGGGGAGGGAGGGAGGGAGGGGGAGTGGTAGATTGGAAGGGATGGGGAGGGGTAGGGTAGGAGGGTGGATTGAAGGAGTGAGGGGTGGAGGAAGGGGAGGGTGGAGGGGGAGGTGGGAACGGGGTCAGCAGGGGATGTGTGTATGTGTAGGGGGGAGGGGGAGGGGGGAGGGATGGAAGAATACAGTTTGGTGTATAAATATATAATAATATACATAGACGGTTTTCTTTATAAATTTCGTTACATGAGAGAGAGAGAGAGAGAGAGAGAGAGAGAGAGAGAGAGAGAGAGAGAGAGAGAGAGAGAGAGAGAGAGGAGAGAGCTGTTGAACACTTGGCCAATAATAAATAAATAAATAAATCTACACTCACTATCCTACATGGTTTTGTTTACTCGTCTTCTACCCCACGAGAGAAGCTGCTGGGATGTAGTTGTTGACTTTGAGACACTGATATGACACTCTCAGAACTCTCCCCTTGGATGCTGCTGAAGGCTGGAGATGAAGGAACAGTCGATCTGGCCCTCAAGAACACCTCTGGGCTGGACTGGTGTTGGTGGTGTTGTTGCTGTTGTTGGAGTTGGTGTTGGTGTTGTTGTAGTTGTTGTTGTTGTTGCTGTTGGTGGTGGTGTTGTTGTAGTTGGTGTTGTTGTTGGTGTTGTAGTTGTCGTTGGTGTTGGTGTTGCTGTTGTTGGTGGTGTTGTAGTTGTCGTTGGTGTTGGTGTTGCTGTTGTTGTTGGTGTTGTTGGTGTTGGTTGTTTTCTCGGGAGGTGGAGGAGGACCGGTGTTGGATGGAGGGAAGGGGAGGAGAGAGGTCACTATCGATGTAGGAGGAGGAAGAGGGAGAGAGGAAGGAGGAGGAAGAGGAAGAAGAAGAGCTAGGGCGGAACGAGGAGGAGGAGGGATGGAGGAAAGAGGACGGAGCAAGAGTGGAGAATCCGAAGGAAGAAGTAGGAAAACGTTCGGGTGAGTTGTCGAAGGTGAGAGCAGGGAGAGGGACACGTTCAGGGGAGTCGTTGAAGGTGAGAGTAGTGAGAGGGACACGTTTAGGGGAGTCGTTGTAGGTGAGAGCAGGGAGAGGGACACGTTCGGGAGAATCATTATCATTTCTGAGGACAATGGGTCGAAATCCTCCCCGAGTATTTTGGTCAATAATTAGTGGTACTCGTTCATGGGAATCATCAAACCTAAGTGAGGGATAATTGTTGCGTCCTTGGGTGAACCTGCTTTGAGAGGAATGCTTTATATGACCTTCAGAAGACGAGGAGGACTGTGGGATGCGACTGGGTGAAATGATGGGTCTGAAATACGTGGGATAAGTGACGGGTGAATTGAGACGTTGGAACAGTCTTGGGTGTAAGCTGGGTGATGGGGAGAAAGAGCGCTCAAAGGAATCATTATTATCATCATCATCAATGCCATGGCTATCAGGGTGTGAGAGGCTACTGCTGATGCTGCTGATAACTTTTGGTCTGGAGAAGGTGTTGGAGGGAGGGAACACCTCGTTGGATATGTCGAAGGGATCAACAGACACCTCCCTGGAATCCTCAAATGAACCAGATCGGAAAGGTAGGGAAGGTTGACCGTAGGATTGAGACGGAGGAAGGTATGACTTTGAAGGATGCTCTGAGGATTGGGAAGGAGGAGGGCCGTAGGATTGGGAAGGAGGAGGGCCGTAGGATTGAGAAGGGAGACCGTGGGACCGTGACGAAGGAATGGACTGACTGGCGTAGGTGGAATAGGAGGAGAAGAGATCATTTTCGTCTGAGGTTGGAGAGGCAAAGGAGGAACTGGTGGAAGATGCAGAAGTGTGTGCCGAAGGAGGGGAAGCATTCGAAGATGATGGTGGTAAGTAGGAAATGGAGAGAGGTGAATGAGAGGGAGAAGGAACGGAATAGGAGGAAGAAGAAGAGGATGGAGATGGACTGGTGGGAAATGAGGAAGGGGAAGAATGACTGCTGGAAAAGGAGGAAGAAGGTTTGGAAAAGGAGGAAGAAGAGGATGGTGAATGCCTGGAAGATGAGGAAGAAGGTCTGGAAAGTGAGAATGAAGAATGACTGGAAGAGGATGGAGAATGACTGGAAGGGGAGGAAGATGGTCTGAAAAAGGAAGAAGACCCTGTTGACTGAGATGTTGCTGTGAAGGGATAGACTCGACCACCTCTACCCAAAGGTCTGAAGGAATGTGGACGGGAGGCCAGCTGGTGATTGATGGAAAACTCGTCACTGTTGTTGTTGTTGCTATTGTTTTCCAGTGAGTCTAGTCGATGTGGGAGAGTTCGGCCTTGACACACACTCACCACCAACACCATCATTACCACTTTGACCACCTGTTGAAGAAAATTAATTATTATTTAATTATATATATATACGTGTGTGTGTGTGTGTGTGTGTGTGTGTGTGTGTGTGTGTGTCATTATCGTCTATGTATTCGTATTGCTGTTGTATAATTATGTGTATGTGTTATTGTTGTCGTATAGTGTATGGATTTGTATTATGGCATATATAAATTTATACTGAAATTACCACACACATTCCTTCATTTCATCAGACAGATTAAGAGGGTAATTCACTTTTGTTACGTTGGAGTGCCTTGATTCCTCCAAAGTATGCCAGGAAACAGAACCAGATGAACAAAAATAATGGTGTTCTGTTGCTTGGAATAGTTTGGAGGATTCAGTTGCTCCAGATTTACCAACACAATATTTTCCCCGTAACATAACACTGGAAACAAAGATAAGGTAACGTGAGATCATAATTAACCGTATTATTGTTGTTATTGTTGTTATCTATGACGTGTCTTTATTTATGTAGATGTTATCAATGGTACACACGGAGGGCCGATAACAGAGGGAGGGAAAGTGAGAGTAAAAAGAGAGTGTTTGTTCTGCTACAGTAAACACGTACTATTGTATTACACACTGTAGTACTTTCTGTGTTACGAGATGTGATAGTGACGTATATAAACAAGCTAGGTGTCGCCATCTAGTGGGACAGAAAAGAAGCAACGAAAATATCTTGAAGCTCCACCACTGTCTCATCTAAAACTAAAAACCTTCCTCAACAACAGCCAACCCATGCAGCCCCATTAGTCTTGAAAGTTTTGAAAGATTGGAGAGCCTTGATTCCTCCAAAGTATGCCAGGAAGCAGACCCAGATGAAGAAAAATAATGGTGTCCTGTTGCTTGGAATAGTTTGGAGGAATCATTTACTCCATATTTACCAACAGTATGCTACCCCCTTAAGGGATACTTTGGAGGGCCTTTTTTCCTCCAGTATATGCCGGGAAACAACAAGACCTGATTAACAAATATAACGATGGATTATTGCTTAGAGAGGAATAGTTTGGAAGGTGTTGCAGGACTATTAGGCGTGACTGTACATAATCTTGACTGACTTAAGGGCCCACGTGATGTGGCAGAAAATTGGAGGTTAGAGAGTCCTTCAAATATTGCCATGTAACACAACCTATAAGGAAGGAGCATGTTTCTTGGCATGGTTAGGAAGAATCAGAAGCCTCCAATTTTCATACACGATCACAGGGTCCTTATGATAAACTATAGACAACTTTGCATAGCTTAGGTCGAGTTGTAAATATGCTTAACTGTCTTGAAACGAAATAAGAAACCAATTGTCTTTACACTAGTTGTAAATAAACCTAGTATTGTGTTAAGTCGAGATGGAAACAAATTTTTCTGGCTTGAAATTCGGTGTAAACAAAACAATAAATGTAAACAAACTTGATTGGCTGGGACGAGAGGAAAACAAAGTGTAAACAAACGTGATTGGCTTGAAACTAAATGTAAACAAACTTGATTGGTTTGAGATGAGAGAAAAACTAAATGTAAACAAACTTGGCATGTTTGTTTGTTTGTTATTTTTACTTAACGCCTATCGACTTCGTAAAGGTCATTGAGGCTATTTAATTATAGAATGATAGTGTGTGTATGTGAAGAAGTGTACATGTGTGTATGTAGGTGTAGGCCTATATGTGTGTGTGTTCTCCTCCCACAACACTCAACTTGGCCTGCTTGGGACTACATAAAAACCAAATGTAAACAATCCTGACTATAGCCTCAAACTAAATGTAAACAAACTTGATTGGCTTGGGGACGAAAGGAAAACACACTTGCCTTCATGTTGACACGTCTGGGGTGAAGTGACGTCTCTGGGGAAGTTGGCCTCTCTGTTATATTAAGTAGCCTACAAATACCTTTCCCTCCCTCCCTTCCTCCCTCCTACACACACACACACACACACTGTCTGTCTGGCCTCGCCCCTCCCACTCCTCCTTTCTATCTATTCCTACATCCCCCCCCCCTCCCTTCCTACCTTCTCCAATCCCCCCACCCCCACCCCATTCGACCTTTTCTCACTACCCCCTTCCCTTCTCCTCTTCCTACATTCTTCCTCATTTTCCTCCTCCAGCTGAAGAGAAGAAAGAAATTGGTTTGGGTTCAAAGGGGAGCCAAAACCCGAAAAGTACTGCCCACATATTTAAGAGAGAGAGAGAGAGAGAGTTCGCGTGTGCGTTTTGCAAGAGAGAGAGAGAGAGAGTTCACGTGTGCGTTTTGCGAGAGAGAGAGAGAGAGAGAGAGAGAGTTCACGTGCGCGTTTTGCAAGATGCGATTGAGTGACAAATCTAAAGGAAAGGTTTACACACACCTTTGTCTGTCCAATATATCGAGAGGTTATTTATCAGTACCATCATCAGCATTTAACGTCATATTGGAAAGAGTACTACCACGTAAACAAACACAGGGTTGCCAAATCTCTCTCTCTCTCTCTCTCTTGCAAAACGCACTCGTGAACTCTCTCTCTCTCTCTTGCAAAACGCACTCGTCAACTCTCTCTCTCTCTTGCAAAACGCACTCGTGAACTCTCTCTCTCTTGAAAAACGCACTCGTGAACACTCTCTCTCTCTCTTGCAAAACGCACTCGTGAACTCTCTCTCTCTCTCGCAAAACGCACACGTGAACTCTCTCTCACACACACTCGATATTCACTCACTCACCTATACCTGGAACTATTTAAGCGTCCCATCCACTCTATATTACTGTTTCCCAGTGTATGTATATTTAGAAACAGAGGTTCGATTAAACACCTTATTGGAAATATCGTTGTTTGTCATCTTTTTTACGGTGCTTCCTTTCCATTTCAGTATAGGCTACCCTTCCGCATTCTTTTCTCCCCTCTTCCTCTTTCTTTCCTCCTTATTTCTATTCTCTCTTTCAATCTCTTCTTTCTTTCCTACTCTCTTCCATCCCACCCATCTTTCTTTCCTTCCCTCTTCCATTATCCCATCTTTCACCCCTTTTTCTTTCCTTCCCTCTTCCATCATCCCATATTTCACCCTCTTTCTCCCCTTCCCTTTTCCATTTCCCCATCTTTTCACCATCTTTCTCTCATTCCCTTTTCCATTATCCCATTTTTCTTTCCTTTCCTTTTCCATTATTCCATCTTTCACTCATTCCCTTTTCCATTATCCCATCTATCACCATCTTTCATTCCTTCCCTCTTCCATCCCCCCCATCTTTTCACCCTCTTTCTATCCTTCCCTCCTCCATTATCCCATCTTTCTTTCCTTCCCTCTATCTCCTTATATTTTCCTTCCCCTATACGTGTGGTGAGTGTACAGTACACACATTATATATCGATACAGAATTGGAGTCAAGAGGCATATATATGGGAGGAAGGAAGATATTATTGTGTTTTATTAATATCTTCTCAACGCTAGACGATTTTTTACAGACACACAACAAAACACAGCAGACGGAGGATGGGTGAAAAAAAAATTGTATATAATAAATAGTAGTGGTAGATCTGGAGCAACTGAATCCTCCAAACTATTCCAAGCAACAGAACAAACACCATTATATTTGTTCATCTGGTCCTATTTCGTGGTATACTTTGGAGGAATCAAGGCACTCCAATGTAACAAAAGTGAATTATCCCCGTAATTTATTTTATTTTTGCTCCGTTTTTTTATTTTTTTTTTATTTATTTATTTTTTTTTTTTTTTGCATAGTTTGAAGGAATCGGTAGCCTCCCAAGAATATTTAGGCCTATTATCCCTTTTTTTCTTTTGAGGGTAAATTGGTGGGTTACAGATTCCTCCAAACTATGCCACGAAACAGATCTCTCATTAATTAAGGGGGTAGGACACTGTTGATGAATCTGGAGCAAATGATTCCTCCAAAGTAGTCCAAGCAACAGGGTACCATTATTTTAGTTAATTTGGTCCTGTTTCCTTGCACACTTTGGAGGAATCAAGGCACTCCAATGAACCAAAGGTGTACTATCCCATTAAGGTCGTCTGTTGCCTGGCATAGCTTGGAGGAATCAGCAGAGACCTTCCTATTCACCAACAAAGGAATCTCCCCTTTTGTTACATTGGAGTGCCTTGATTCCTCCAAAGTATGCCAGGAAACAGGACCAGATGAACAAAAATAATGGTGTTCTGTTGCTTAGAATAGTTTGGAGGAATCAGTTGCTCCAGATTTACCACCAACACTGCACTTCCCCGTTAAGGTAACCACACATCCCCACCTTTCTTTCCACCTGGCAGCCATCTTATCGGTATAGCACTATCTAACATAAACAAGAAGGGCACGGGCAAGGTTGTTGTGGGCGGGAAGGTGTAGGTCTTCGGCGGGTTTGTTGGCGGGAAGGTGTAGGTATTTGAGAGTGTGGGCGGGAAGGTGTAGGTCTTCGGCGGGTTTGTTGACGGGAAGTTGAAGGTCTGTGGATCATTGGTTGGCGGCAGGAAGGTGTAGGTATTAGAGAGTGTGGGCGGGAAGGTGTAAGTCTTCGGCGGGTTTGTTGGCGGGAAAGTGAAGGTTTCTGGCAGGTTTGTTGGCGGGAAAGTGAAGGTCTTTGGAAGAGCTGTTGTTGTTTTGGTTTTGGCTGGAACAGCAGTGGGTGCGTTGGACGATATCGAGTGGTCATTGTTCTTTATATCCAGGTGGTTTGTTGACGAAAAACTACTGCTGATGAGACCAGCGTTGTTTACTTCATAGTTCTCACTCGCTGGGGTTTCATCCATGTTTTCGTAAAGCTCGTGGGTTTCTTCAAAAACTCCCGCGGTTTCTGATTCAGCGCCAACATCCATGAAATAGGTAGATTTAACAAAGGGGGTTTCTTCAACTACAGAGGTTTCCGATTCAGCAACACCATCCATAAAAATATACGTAGATTTATCAAAAGTGTCGTGTATGTTTCTATTACCAGAGCTGAGTGATGGCCAGATACTTGGTCTCCTCACTGATGGAAATTGATTGAGTCCGGTGCCACGCCAAGCGATGGGTCGAGGGTTCAGGAGCTCTTGTGGTGGGTTCAGGAGCTCTTGTGGTGGGTTCAGAAGCTCTTGTGGTGGTGGCTCAAATCCCTGTTGGTTGGGTTCGTTTCTGAAAGTCAATGGGGTTCGACTCTTCCAGTGTTCGGTGTATTGCTCTTTCGCAGCTTTGAGTGAGTCGTTCCAGTCGGTTCCAATTGCAATCTCCCGCTCTCTCTGATGGATTTCTGGACCTCTCTGCCTCTGACGTCTTCTGGTCTGATCGTAGCTAAGATTTTCAACATTCCCAGACAACTGGTGGATTGGTCTACGTCGGAGTCCCCGTCTTGGTGGTGGTGGACGCCTAGTCGGAGCATCGAAGTAGTACTCGAAGTCAACAGCGCCTTCTTCCTCCATTTTCTGAACCTCAACGAATCTCCCAGAAGGCAAAGCAAAAGGACGAGGCTCAACCATAACAACGCTATTCATATTATTGGTGTATTCGTCACTCATGTACCCTCGGTCCGGATCTTGTTTATTTTGTTGTTGTTGGTCTCGAAGGACATTTTTGACCGGAGGTTTTGGTGGAGCCGCCGCTGGTGTCGGTCTGAAGGGATGGCGTTGGTCTGTTGACGTCTGAATTGTCAGTCGTCGTTGTTGTTGTTGTTGTTGTTGTTGTTGATGTTGTTGTCTTCGTCGCAAAATTTGCTGGTGTTGTTGGTGACGGTGCCGTTGTTGTTGTTGTTGGCGCAGAGTTTGTTGTTGGTGGTGGTGCCGTTGCTGTTGTTGTTGTTTCTGTTTCTTCCATTTCTGTGTCTGTTGTGCCACCCCGCGTTCCACAGTGTTGGCGAGGATCTCCAATATCCCACTTTTCCTATCCTGTCTGCGGAGTGGATAAAGGAAGGTAAATATGATAAAGTAGGCAACCGTTTACACTAGAAACACCACACAAACTTTAACTACATCAGCAAGAACCCCAGGCGCTAACCATTGTACTACAAAACACGCAATTACTCACAGAAGTGTAATTTGTTAAGGGTTATTGATTGATTTGAAGGTGAGAGAAGACCAAATTAAGACTGAAGGACGGGAGAGGTTGTAGAGAGATAAGGGACAACAAGCACGAAGGAAACGGAAAGAAAGACGGGTAATAAGCTCAGAGTAAAACGTTCCTACAAATGAGAGAGAGAGAGAGAGAGAGAGAGAGAGAGAGAGAGAGAGAGAGAGAGAGAGAGAGAGAGAGAGAGAGAGTCAATCACTTCCTCTTGCGGGTCAATCAAAACACCAAGTCACCTTCGCACAATGAGTGACTACAAGCTTTGATTTAGGTGTTGAAGGTCAGTTGTTGGCGTTTCAGGACCAAAACAACGGACAGCACCACCGCCCAGCTCAATAATGATCCAACTATCGAGGCTTCTGGTACAAGGTCCTGTCTGTGTCTGCCTGCCTAGTTGTGGCCCATTGTGTGTGGCGCCAAGGTTGGAATGACACCCAGTTGAAAATAATGAATGGATAGGTCGATTGTTTACATTGATCTCTGCTTGGATCTCGGGCTCTCGGCAGCGCTGGTGGATTGTGATGATTGTAGCCTACACTCCGAGATGAATACTGACTGTTTAGTGTCGTGAATGAATGGGGTATCATGTACTAAATGAGTACGGATGAATGTCAGGGAGAAAGAAGAAAACTGTACTCGGATGGAAAGACCTTATGCCACAGAGGAGACAGATGAGGGACAACAAGCACGAATGAAATAGAAGGAAAGGAGGGACAGTTGGAATGAATGAATGAAGAAAAGAAAAAAAAAAAAGACTGAGAGAGAAAGACTGATTGATTGATATTAGGCGTCGCAACAGCGAGGTCATATAGCACCAGAAAAATGTGATAGAAAGGTGAGACAGCAAGCAGGAAAGCATTGGAAGGAAAAGAGGGACATTTGAAAAACTGAAGGGGAGTAGCTGGGGCCGAAGGGGCGCCAAAACCCTTAAAATATTGCCCACATCACTACAGGGGGAAAGAGAGAGAGAGAGTGTATGTAAATTAGGCTGCATTGTCAATACACTAGACGATATAATTGCCATCATTAGTGTTATTATTCACACAATGAGAACAAATTATTACCATTAATTCCTTACGAGACGTTACTAATTAAAATGTGATATAATTACTAGTGTCTTGTGTAATACTCCAGTCAGTATCACATATTTCAACAACTGTCACTCCTTTCCTTCGTGTTTGTCTTACCTATCCATATACTTATTTCTTTATCTATCTACCTATTCATCTATCTATCTTCCTATCTCTTTATATATCTACCTACCCATCATCCTATCTATCTACCAGCTATCTATCTATCAAACTCTTTATCCTCCAATCCATCTATCTACCTATTCATCTATCTACCTATCTATCTATCTTCCTATCTCCTTATATATCTACCTATCCACCAATTCATCCATCTACCTTTTTCTTTATTCACCTATCCATCTACCTATCTCTTTATCTATCTACCTATCTATCCATCTTCCTATCTCTTTATATATCTACCTATACATCAATCCATCCATCTACCTTTTTCTTTATTCACCTATCCATCTACCTATCTCTTTATCTATCTACCTATTCATCTATCTACCTATCTATCCATCTTCCTATTTCTTTATATATCCACCCATCCATAAATCCATCCATCTACCCGTTTCTTTATTCACCTATCCATCTACCCATCTATTTATCTATCGTATATATACCTATTTTCTTTCATTTTATATTACACATTGCACTTACGGAGTGACAGGTGAGTGTTGTTGTTGACTCGTGAGGTAGAATAGGAAGGCCAGCCATAGTACCACACCTGTCAACACCCACACCACCACCCACACCACACCACCCGTACTGACACACACACACAGACGGGCGGGAATGAAGTTGAGTTGGTTAGTTGGTTGATGTATATAATAGTATATAATATAATATAAAAGCATAAATTTACTTCAAATAATAGATAGTTTGGTAATTACGGACAGCATACTGTAACTAGTAAAGTGTTAGATATAAATATATACTACACACACACACACAAACACACAAGCGCGCGCGCGTGCAGTGAGCGAGAGCAGTTAAACAGAAAATATAAAAAAATAAGCAAAGTTTTAATAAAAAATAAATAAATAAATAAAAACTAACGTAATGTCTATGTGCACGTTAATGTGTGAGTGTGTAAAATAATCTCGGGTACTTACTCGTCACCCACCGAGAGTTCATAGAGGCGAGATTCTACAAGTCTTCCATTTGTTCCCGCACTTATCGCCTGGCTGACTTCTGTTCCCATTATCATCAGTACACCTGCTGAAGAATAATGATAATGTCGTTTTCTGTTTGCAGTTTGACTAACAACAATGATTTGATATTTAAACAATCACGCAAATGTTTACCAATTAAAGCCGCAGTCCTCGATCAAGCAGTCTTCAAATAGGTCTTTACAAATTATTATCTTAAACATTCTTACCTTATTATATTAGTGACTGCAGGAGGTACAACAGCTAGATTATCAGCAGACAGATCGAGAGGAGTGTTAAATGTTCTTGTTTTTCAAATTAGTATATAATTAATGACGGATATTAACTTTAGAACACCCAACCCACAAACTGTTCTACCTACTTTCTCTCTCTTTCCTCCTGGTGGTCTGTGTGTCTCTGTGTTGTGGTGTCCTGTCTCACACTCAAAGCCTTGTGGACCTCTAGAAGCGAGAGTCCAGGCGGAAGGAATGGACAGGAAGCAGAAAATGAGTGACCAGGGGACACACACCAAGAAGGATGCTAATCTAGTGAGTTTTCCTGTGTATTTTTTAGAAAGATAATTTAGGGGAGAGTTAGTGAAAGGCTAGTGTGATGGCTAGTGCATAGGAAATAAAATTATTACTTAGCGTTCCAAAATGTATTCAGAAATAAAGGGAATGTAAAAGAAAAGGCGTAGGGAACCAGGTAAAATGGCAACTGTGATGCGTGAGAACCAGTCTGTCAGAAGAGAAGGGGAGGGAAGAAGCCACATTAGGCTATAAAAATGTACACTACAGAGCTACAATTACAGTAATGATGATCATATAGTACATCCCATCAACATATAAGATTAATATAAGTTTTCGTCGTATAGGACATAAAGCTTAATAGTATGACCATGGTAAATTAATGGACAACAGTAACCATAAAATTAACAAGAAGATAAGCTTAGTACTGTACATTAAAATGGCAACTGTAGCCTACTGCGGCCGTCAATGTACCGTACGCTACTTCTCATTAAAATAGTAGGTAGGGTGTTGTATGTGGTTATTTGCGTGTGTGTGTGTCCTCTCCACTGTCCATATGTCCCACCAGCTACGTGTGTAATGAATATGCTGGCACCGTAACTATGGGACATATAGTTATTACCGGAACCAAGAGGGGAGACAACAACGGGAATTGTCTACAGTAAGGTGGGGTGGACAAAACACCTATAGAGTTATGTATGTTACAGTATGTAGCTTTTCCTCTAGTAAAGATTAACACAGATTTTAAAAGTTTAAGATAAAGAATAACATTACAAGCCCGTGAATCAATCTCTCTCTCTCCCACACAGTAGGGCAGCTGAACAGAGGACAGGATAAAAAAAATGCAAATTTTTAAATAGGTATTTAAGTACTGTAATATTTTGCATATCAGAGTGCAAGTAAAACCTACCATTTATGTTATCTGAACGAGAGCTTTCGTAAGAAGGAAGAACAAAATTCAATCAACCAGCAAACATTTTATTTCTCTTTAATATGAACATCTGGATATGTACACGTCAAACTTCCTACGGATCTGGCCAAGTGAGGAACTTTCCAGTATAAAACAAGTAACAAAAAGGAAATGCCAGTATGTTTGTTCTGCTAGCATTTACAAAATTGTATAATTTTCACACCATCATTTTTATGACTGAATCCTTTATAAATCTTCAGTGTACATTTTTGCTGTATGTAACTTCCCGCTCACTCGATGGATGTACTGTAGTGAAATTATCAAAGGTTCGTTACGGTATCCTTTCAGTACGGTGTTTTCCCAGTCATCATACACTTAATATAGATTAAATTCCTGTTCTTTCATCTATCAACCTATATATAGTGTTGATGACACACTATCTTCAAAGAGCAGTCAACCTGTCACAGGATTGGCATAGACAAAAGCCAAACACGCATTTACAATAATATATCCATTTGCAATAAATAATCAGCAGGAAACATGCAACCAGTAAATTTACAGCAATCTGTTTCGAGCTGTACTGTTACTGTTCATGTGCCCACCTTTACTAAGAATGATTCGAGTACAATCACATTAACTTATATTACTGCAACAATGTGGATAATTACATTAATGTGCCTTCAAAATCCATAAAAACTAAACTTACTGGCTCCATTTCCCTCTCGCACTCCAATGGACTTATTTTTTCCTTCAGTTTGGTTCTGTGGATTACATGAAAACTGGAATAAATTACCGGTATATTTTTATCATACTATTTTCGTGGTAGAAGGCAAACTCTAGACTCCTTATCCTAAAGTGTGATATATCAGGAGAAATATACATCATCTGTGGACAAAAATATTGATTTGAAGCACATTTGAGTTACCTATGCGCGAGAGGGATAACAGGATATAAATAAAACTTAAACCTACATCACGTATAGAGGCCACAACTTGCATGCGATTCATGAAGGTAGGAATAGTGCATTTTTTTTCCCCCCACTACCAAAAATGCACTAGGTCCCTTCCATCTGATATCAAACCTTAAATACAAGTTCAAAGTGGATTCTGGTGTTTATAAACTGTACACAATTACCATAATCTGTTTTGACCAGGGGGTGGACTTTATTCTCTGTGAATACTAGCCATCCCCCACAGGGTTAGAATAAAGATTGTTGTAGGATCTGGTCACTTTTTAGTGGATTTGACAATATCTGCCCACATAGGCCTAGATTAAAAATCCAAGCGAGGTGTACTGTAACCAGAGGCTCTGTTTTTTTTTTTCACTGCTGTGTGGACCGCCAGCACACGGAGGTGCATTATCCCTTTGCATACAGCAGTGTAAACTCCCTCCCCCTTTATGACTGGTCTCATGGAAGATGCGGCCCCACTTGTAGCTCTTGTGGTAACGTGGACTTGGGCCCACAGCACTGGCTGTGGGATCAAAGACCTTCCCCCCAATCTCCCTGGCAGTCGAAGGCCACCAGACTCCCTGGTCCAGTAAGCTCTGGTCCCATCTCCCTGGGATTTGCTTCAGTAGCCCAGGCATATAGAGCCAGCCCCTCCATTATTGTAATTTGTTTTTTCACTGCGACTAGAGCGTACCGGGGGTCTGTGGGGCAGGAGGCCAATCTGACCCGGGAGAACATCAGCAATAACAACCATGTTCTGTATATGTTTACACTGCACTTGACATGTGAGCAAGAAATGAGATGAAGAAGCAGGTGCATTTATGCCAGGTAAAAAATAAAAAAACACTATACATTGCAACACTGGGTAAACCTTCCCCTTCAAAACATGCAGCACAAGTCCTCTATGTTAAAACCACCTATGAAAGACAAAATCATGTACCTTATCTTTTTCTCAATTTACTGTCGGCAAAAATAGTATTAGAACCCCCCTATGGATAATTATAGTTAATTTCAATGTAATGGGGGTTCCAATACTTTTTTTGTGACTGTACCTGGCTGGGACCCAAGGCTGTAAATATTATACCCTGACTAACAGAGAAGTTAACTCTTAGAAGTCTTTGTTTTATAATTTGTGTTGTCCTATGAAACCATAGTGTATACAATGTAGTTTGGAAACACTAACTTTACAGAAGCTGATATTTATTTGGTCCAATAGGAGAGTTAATGCTTCCTCCAAACTAAAGAAATGGCCACCTTTTGTATATTAGTTGGGGAGCTGTTTTGTAGGACTATGTGAGGGAATAATTAATAGACCTAAAATTATCAATACGATGGTATCCCTTTAGCTTAACTGGAGATCAAGGCAGCTCATCGCAACTCCCCCAAAAGTGTGCACCATGGGCATAGAGGCAACTGTCAACAAGATTTCCCTGATGACACAGCAGAGGAACTTGAATGAAGAGTAAGACAGTACCAAAACGAAAAAGAGTACACTGTGTGGTTTGTCCCTTCATTCTGCTGATGATGATGAAGGAACAATCACCAAACTAGAATTGTTTGACTTTCTTGAAAAAATAAATAAATAAATAATTCCTTGTAAGTGCTCTGCCAAAAGACAATCTCCCAAAGCACTGAGTGGTGTAGGTAAGGGCATAATCAACTAAAAGAAATTAATTAGAGTATCCTGATTACTGATAAATAAAACCTGGCAATCAAACTACCAGAGCTGGGCGCGACTTTAATTTTTTCAGGTGCGACTTTGATTTTGCGACTTTGCCGCCGGATCTGGTGCGACTGCGACTTTGCGACTCTATTTTTGGGCCCCCCAGTCTCATATAATGTGAAGAATTTAGTTTATCGTAAAAAGAAAGTTAAAAATCAGATAAAAATAAAGTTAGCTGTTACCAACTCAAATTTGACAGTTTTAGCCAAATCGGGCTTTAAAACTGGCTTAAAACAGCCGCGGCAATTTCTTTCGACGTCCTTGTTCCTATTCAAAGTCGCGGCAAAAGTCGCAGAAAATTCGACTTCGAAATTCATGATGCGGCAAAGTCGAATAAAGTTGCAACTCGGTGTCGCAAAGTTGCAACTCGGTGCCGCAACGCCCAGCTCTGCAAACTACTGTATGAACATTTTATCCCAGGAACTACTGGTATCTTGAGCTGATGACTAAGAAAACAAATTGCCAAAAATGATGTCATCTGAGAACAAATGGTGGTAATTCTGCCTAGAGGACTAACAGGACTTTTTATCACCGAGTTAATTTCCTTTTCAATATAGTGGTCAGGATTATTTTAATTTTTTTCTGCCCCTTGCTCCATGATGTTCTTTTTCTGTCCCTCAGTGTTATACCCAACAATCACTAGAGTACTGAGTGGTAATTATAATTACAAGTGTCAGGTATTACTAGGGTGGAAACAAACAATAGGTACTCCTAGAGAAGTGAAAAGCCCTTAATTTGAGTAATTGTGGGTAAAGTTATTCGAGGTGATAAGTACCTTACTCTGTTTATGATAAGTTACCGGTAATATCATTGCATCGTTAATTAATATTCATGTGTCACACAACATTAAAACATAGCCATGGTGAGTTGGTCTATACACAATACAAAATTCTTATATCATCTTATCTATATGAAAGCAGTATCATCATCATCAAAATCCATGTGTACAATAGACCCTCAATATACAATGAATAAATACTTGTATCCACCAATTCATTTTACACTCACTCCTTCTTTGAAGACCACCAAATGTTTTCCCAGGCTTTTCTTATTCATTCATACCACATCTCTCATATACACTCTCATTACTTTCTCCATCCCATCTAGTAAGTCCACATGCTCCTCTCAAGTAACTCATTTCCACAGCACCTATTCTAGACTGATGCGCCCTACTCCATGTCCATGTCTCCGACGCATATGTCAGTGTTGGCAGGATTATACTATTTCGTAGTCCCCTTTTCACTTCCATACTCACACTTCTACCCTTCATAATCCTCCCCAGTGATCCTATGACCTGTCTACCCTTCACTGCTCTCTCCCTAATTTCTCCTTCCATACTTCCATGTTTACACATAACTGTACCCAGGTACTTAAACTCCTTCACTTCCTCCATCCTCTCACCCCTCAGAGTTATCTCACACTTCGTCCCAGTTGGTACAGCCACTCTGTAAGGTGTAGCAAAGTCAATCACTTCAGTTTCTGCTCTTTCAAATACCATCACTTTACTTTTACCCACATTCACCTTCAGTTTCCTTCATTTACACACAGACTGAAATTCGTCCACCACTCTCTGTAAATTCCTTTCATTCTCAGCCATCAGCACAGTGTCATCCGCAAACAAACTTGCCACCAGGGACCAATTTGCTTCATTCAGCCTCAACTTCACCCCCAGACCATTCACTTTGGCTTTCACCTCTCTCATACAACCATCCATATATATATTGAACAACCATGGTGACATAACACACCCCTGTCTCAGCCCTACACTAATATTAAAACTCTCACTTAGATCACCCTCTACCCGAACACATGCTTTTGCATCTGCATAAAAAGCCTCAATGCCTTTCAGCAAAGGCCCCCCAACACCATAAATTCTCAACACCTCTGTCATAGCTTTCCTATCAACTCTATCGTATGCCTTCTCCAAGTCCATGAAGGCAGCATACAACTTCTTACCCTTCCCAATATATTTCTCCACTATTGATTTTAATGCAAATATTTGGTCCACACATCCTCTGCCCTTTCTGAACCCTCCCTGCTCCTCACTAACTTTATTCCGTTACTTCAACCAGTCTTTCAGTAAGAACCTTCCCGTAAACCTGTGGTATGAGTGAGAAGGCAATTGGCATTGAGTGTGGAGTGGTTGAGAGAGTGAAACGTGATACATTGAGGTGGTTTGGACATGTGGAGAGAATGCAAGGCGAGGAATTTGTAAAGGTGTATGGAAGTGAAGTCGTGGGACCTGGTGTGAGAGGCAGACCTCCGGTTAGATGGCAGAACAGAGTGGAAGAGTATGTAAAGGAGAGAAACGTGAGGGGTAGAGGAGGGCTTGAACAAGTAAGGAGGGAGTGTTGGAACAGGGAGAACTGGAGACACTTCTGCCGTGGCCACCCCCTTGGGGGGAGTTCCCGGAGGGAACGAGGCGTCGGAGCTATAGATAGATAGATAGATTCTTATTCATTACCATAGACTAAGTGATATATTGAGCCTGAGTTAAGTGATAGTGCAAATTTAACAATTGTATATTGCGGGCCTACAGTACTCCCTCACATTATGTTGACGTCCATTTATGAGTTGGTATGGTGAGGCCGACTCAATGCTGATGTCCATTCATAAGTTGGTACAGTATGGTGAGGCTGACTCCATGCTGATGTATTTTGTAAGCCTCTAGAGTTAACCAGTATACAACACATACCGTATTTACAAATAAACCAGCATTGGTAACATAACTTTGTTTAAATGTGTACAAATGGTGTGCATAGGAATATTGTACAGATTAAATAACAAGCCTGGGATAAAGCCTCAATAATGCCCTGTTGTCCCAGGATACCAACTCAACTTTATCTTCCTCCAGCCTGCCTGAAGAGCTAATTAATGGGTATTCTGAAAACTGGGTTCAATAAAGTTATCATCTCATGGTACAATCTGCTTAGCTAAGAGAGTAAAGTGATATAGTCTTAGTTATCTAGAACAAAAAATAATAGTGACTAAATTTTGATAAACCACTCTTGTTTACCTTTGTTTCTGTCCTTATTATTTCTGCTGACTTTGGCTGTCATTCTGCAACCAACTTAACATTTATCGCAGACAGATAACTCTACAAACATTAGAGAAGAATATTCACTATATACATATATATGACTCCTTCCTTTTAAGTACAGTAATCTGGAATCGAACACGTTGCATCATTACCACATATGGGTCTCCCGTATCTCTCCAATGATGACATTGGCATTTTGAAGTGCCTGTAGGGAAAAAAGAAAAAGTTATCTACCAAATAACTGAGACTGGTGCAAATACACAGAAATCTTCTAATATACAGACAATGGCTTATATAATTTTAATTAATCTCTTACTTACCAGAATATCTATTAATCTGACCTGACAGTTGTGTTTAATATTATTAATATTATTTTGGCCTAAATAATTCTGGCTTTATATCTATTACTCCATACTCTCACACCTAACCTAACCAAATCTGATCCAACCTTCAACCAACCTTTAGCATCTCTGCAGCCTCCTTCCTGCGCTGTGCAATCTCTGGAGACTCTGAGAGAAAGCTATCAATCTCTTCAGTGCGATAGAGATGCTTGACCAACTCTGATTGCAGGTTATCCTTGACATGGTTCACCAGGAAGTACATGATGGCCTTGGGTACTTGGTCCTGGATACTCTTACGCACAATATAAAAGTATGTCTTGATCAGCCGTTCTGCAGGGGGAGTCAAAAAGGAGATAATATATTTATTTTGTGGTTGTTAGACAGTGTGAATTGAAGGAATGGGTACATACAGTTTTGCTGTATTACATCAGAAAGAGCAGTGTATAACCATTTGTATTATGCAAGTACCTTATAATGAAATCTTAAGTTTCACAACAATACAAGAAGATATATCCAACTACTATTCTATCTATGAGTGATATAAAACTATTATCCCATCTACAAGCCTGAGTAGGGAGAGACTGACCAATAACTTCGCAGTCCTTCGTCTCGCGGTCGGTTAGCCTACGCATCTGCTGCATGGGAACCTCAGGCAGCAAGTTGACAGGCTTCTGTGGGGACAGGATGCCAGCCTCAGCCCCCACCTGTGTCTGAGAGGGGTCCCTCGCACCACCCTGCCTCGCCACCCACACACGCATCGAGACACCAGTGCGGGGGAGGGATGGGGCAAGGCAGAGAGAGGGGGAAGGAGAGAAGGACTAGTAAGCAAAAGCATTACTACGTGCACACTAAGCCAAGCCTTTGTTCCCACACCATTCCTTGGGACAGAGCATTACATCACAAGTACAGTGTTCAACCAAAGTCCTGGGAAGGAGGGAGGAAGCAGGACTATCTTGCTTACTGAGTTGCAGTGAATTCTCGGGAAATACAGTGTACTCCAAGTTTTCTTTTACACTTCTGGTTGTTGACCATTTAAGCCATGTGCCAAGACAAGTGTTTTATCACACAGTCCTGGAGGTACAATTATAGAAGTGTAAAGGGAGAGTGTGAGGTGTCTTGTTGCCCATTTGCAGTGCTCCTAAATAATTGTTGTTCCATAACCAACAGAACAATTTTTACTTAGAATGGCCTAAATAGTCACTTTCAGTTGTATATAAGAAACTCACTGGATACCATGTTGTTTTTGATAACTTGGAATGTTTTTATGGTTGTGTTACTTGGTTGAAAAGCACTTCACTCTTCAACAATGTTCAGAAACAAACAAGTGCAAATACCCAAATCTGTGCAGTGACACAGCCAACTGAAGTGATATTACAGCCATGCACCTTAAAGCTTCATCCTTTATACATATGCTTCCCATAATATATATATACTCTCCTCACTGTATAATTCTGTCCTAAAACTACTTATCTCCTCAAAGGTCTGAATGCTTAGGATTATCAACCCAGTCTTTCATACCCGATGATTCATGATAATTTTCATCAACTGTTTACTATAATGTATATGAATTGCTGAATGAATGCCTGATTAAAGGACTGACATGGCATTAGGTTGAATGTACATGTAGTGTGGTGTACCAAACTGAATTGTAAGTTGTGGTGGTTCAGCCTTATGATATGAATGGACAGCGATATATAACGAAGGGGATGTTTAATTCAAATAAGGAGGTTCGGGGGTGAGAAGTTGACCAAGGATAAGATGGAGTTAAGGGGTGTGGAGGTATCATGGGAGGTGTTTTGGAAGATGTGAAATTGCAGGATGATATAGAATGAACCGGGAACCATAAGATTGCTAAGGATAATGGGCTAAAATGCAATATTTCTAGGAAAATCAGCTAAAATTGTGCTAAGCATCAAATATTCCAACCAACTCCCACTACAATGAGAGTTGAATATATAAAAACATCAATGAGCAATGCCAATATGAATATTCTAACATACTGCCTTGAAGAAAGTTACCATACGAGTCCAAACAACTTGCAGCTGCAGTTCTGTTCAAGCAACCCAGCCACATAAATCTATTAAACTTTTTGTCAGCTACATCGTGTCAATTATTCCCAGGACAGGTGAAATGAAGTTGGTGCACAAAATTCTTTTTCTATACTTATATAATTTCTATGCTTTGACACTTAACATATGTTGTGCCCATAAATGAGGCCCAGGACATCCCCAATCCACTCACACACATCACAACTATAGATAAATATGTCAGTTATTACTCTACCTAAATAATAGCATCTTCCAGTGCTTTTTATTCATCTTTAAAAAGTGATGCATCAACTCCATCTCAAGTATTTATAGCTCACAACTGTACCTTATCCAGCACATTGTCCAGCCTGTGTGTGTGGTACAGTACTGACTCTATTATATATGGCCAGATGAGTGAGAAAATGTACATACCATGACACCTGTCCTTATTTTAAGCTCAATAAAAATTAGTCATCAAACACCAATTAAACTTGGTCATATTTTAACTGCACTCGCTAATGACTTAGGCCAATATTTTTTTTTTTTCTGGTCTAACCACAATAGATTTCCACCCTAAAATTAACAACCTACAGGGCCTATGTAAAAAATAGTTCATTATCATTTATATCAACCCCTTATTCCCAATTTATGCCATACTGTTAGGAGTTGCATTATTAGTTGAACAATAAACATAACAGCTGCTGAGGTTATGAGTAATAGGATCTTTGCGAGTTATGATGGTACCTGGTCCTGATTATTACACACCAGGCCAGACACCATTCAACAATCACCAGCAATACCAGGTACCAATCTACTCCACAACATACCATACCCTACCACACGACACAATACTATACCACACCTACACATTCATTCCCTCACTCACTAACCTACTCTCTCTCTCTCTCTCTCTCTCTCTCTCTCTCTCCAAGAACAACAATCAGTATTTTAATTAAAGGCATGCAGAGCTTTACCTAATGCATTACTACAAGGCCTTAAGGCTAGATAGTATTTACAATTTTTCAGATTTGTAATATGACATGGGTTCATACAGGAACATATATTCCAGTTCAATCAGTTGTGTTTTGTACTATTACGTAATGCCTAGGGAATGTAAAAAAAGTACCCAATTATAAAGATTGGCATAAAAAAACATTACCATCCAGTAATGTACTTAACAAAGTGAATGGTAATGTTACTCTTGCACAACCCTATGTACAGAAATACATTAACTTACAGAGATGAACTACACCACCTCATCCTGCTTCAGAACACAGCCTTACCATTATCTGTGAGGAGGACAAACAAACCCTACACTATACAGAAGATACAATATCATCAATATTAACTTTATAAGATCCAGAATACCCACATGATATACATGCAAAAATATACAGCATTATACAGTACTTAGAAAAAGAAAGAAAGAAAAAAATTGCCCTATACACAAGTACTGTATTACATTTTTTTCCTTATCCCTGAAAAATAAGTTATAGTTGGAATAATTGTCACTCCAGAGTCCAGAGGCAGAGATAGTTCTATACAATATTGCTATAGTAATCAAACAACTCTTCCTTCATGGCCACAAGGTAACGAGGCTTCAGTAGAAACGTCAAAGGAATAAATTACTAAGCCAGAGAGACAGATGCTATAAGTGTGTCACCAACGATGTGAGTGATACTTTTCTATATACTGTGCATTCTTTTCTGTACATATCTACCATTACAACTACACAAACCAACCTCCACAAGCCCTTCAGATGGATTGGTGATTAAATTGAAAGCAGACTGTGCAAGAATCTAAATCTCTCCCCCCACCACACACACACACACACAGTACAATTCAGTACCAACAAACACACAAACACATACAAACCAAAGCAAAGCAAAGAGAAAAGAATACAAAGAATAATTTAGCATACAGAAACAAAACCTTGGCAGATTAATTACTAATTAAACTTTTATTTTTATCAATTTACTGATCTTGTTAAAAAATATATGCATTTCAAATTTTCAAAATACAGAACTGTATTGTATAACTATTCAGGAATATTATCTTTCATGCAAACAAATAATGTCAGTTATCAATAGTAAACCAAAATATAAAATACAGAATAACCAATAAAAATAATCAGAGGAAATTTAATACTAAGAAAAATTATGGGGGTAATAACTTTGTGGGTGATGAATATGAGGGCTACAGATATCCTTAACTTATGCTATAAAACAGACTTGTACCTCAGTATGTAAAGTATATGAATACCCTACAAGATCTGTTTTATACCATAGCTGAAGAATTAATTGCCCTTCAAATGCCCGGTTAACAAATTATAGCCTTAATACATGTACACAGTAGGGAGGCATAACAATCAATTAATCCATAGTTTGTCAATATCAATTTGGTAAAAGTTTATATTGAACCAATTCTATTCTTTTAATGAGCAACTAAAAATTCTTTACATAGGTGTACACATACTCAAATAACTATCATTACAGGGGGGGGGGTTAATGAGTTATATACTGAACACTGGGATACTAATGTGAAGAAAACACTTTTCAAATGTTTCATGTGGTACCATTTTGTAACAATACTTTTTTGAGTGTGTGTATAAGTATTATTCTACATAGATGACTTATGTACAGTACTGTATTTGTGCAGCAAGTAAAGTTTACTCATGGTTCAATAACATTACCTACATGTACAGTACAAGTACAGGTCTCCCTCTATATACGATTTACCGATTTACAATATTTTGAGTATATGATTGAGGAATATTAGTACACTCGACCCTCCATTTCCCGGACCCTCTTTTGCCGGATTTTGGATTTGCCGGACAATGTCTGGGTGTCCGACAATACGTAAGATTACCGGATATACGCTCGGACCGTCCAGGAAAAGTTAAAAAAAGTCTGTGCAGCAATTTCAAACTTCCCAGTACCCTGCCCATGACGCGAACATAAATTATAAACACATTGCCTGCCTTGTGTTGTTGTCTCCTTACGTAGACAGAGCAGAGCTGTTGTGATAATATTTTGCCGTTTCAAGGACCAAGATGGCTCCACCATTTAAAAAAATAGGAAATCAGTGCATTTGTCCGTGGTATAAGTCATCCTTCCACCACCTCACAAGCATCACGCACAGTTACCGCCGACAGTGTTACCAGGTCTGTTGGATGATAATTCCGCAACTTCAACATCAGAATTTCCCTTTTTACCTCAATAATTCCCTGTTTACTCTTGAACATAGAGGGTCTTTTTGGTATTGTCTGGTAGAAATTCTCCTGTTTACTCTTGAACAATCTTTATATAATTTCCCTGTGTGGACTTCAAAATTCCCTAAAACAGAGAAATTTCCCTGCACCTGGCAACACTGACCACCGACTCTTTGTCTTTGTCTGACTCCGAATAGTTCTAACTATTCGGGCTGGCTACCACCATGATCGCAGCATTACTACACTACAATAAGATAATTGCAGAAACTTACTTTACAGTATACTGTACATTTATTGTTATTAATACACTATGTATTGTATGTTAGTACTGTACAGTTATGTTGATATGTTGGTTGACCTCCATGCTGTTCTGTCGAGTGCTGGACGTACTGTAGTGTAGGCTGTGACACCTAGACATTTGTAAGAGTCAGGGGCAAGTGGTGATTCATGGACTGAATTGGGTAAATGTCCGGCAATGGTCAGTGATCTCGGACATTTGTGTTTCTCGGACTCGTGTTCCCCCCAATTGTCCAGGAAATGGAAAGTCGTGTGTACAGATATTTCTATTTCCGATTGGTGTAACTTAAGTATACAATTATCCACCCGCAGTGCATCTCTACAGGTGTTTGTTTCTTCAGTGGAGCAATCACAGCACCATCCCGGTCACGGTGTTCAGGTCAAAGTTCAATATAAAAAGTGCCACCACTCATCAGAAGTGAAAAAAGCAGCCGAGAACACCATCATCTTGATGGTCAAAACATCAACTAAATGAATGAGCATTGCGAGACTATTGCTGTCCCTTAGCCTCGGTAGGGACAGAAAAGGGTTCACCGTCCTCCAGCCTCGGGGGGACTCGCAGAAATGTGTGTTATCCTCCAGAGAGAGGTACAGCATTATATTTACAATTTTCATACATCTGTCTATTTTACAATTTGTTTTCATGTATGACATGTATTTACTGGTATGTGTTTATTAATTGTTTGTATGAGTTTATTTTTGTGTTTACGCAGACTCGAAAGCCAATCTCTATTTACGCCATTATATTTACGACTCGGTATCCAATTTTCTATATATGATCAGGTTTTAGAAAACATAACCCAATTGAAAATAGGCGGAGACCTGTACTGTATACCATTTGATAAGTAAATAACAAAGGTCAGTAAGTGTTAGCTTACTCAGTATGTAAGCATTTTGCTTAATAATTTATTAAAAACCTGAATGAACAATAGAGTATAAGAATGGGTCTGGACAAAGGATGCTTTTGCACAAGCGTAAATTTCCATTGTCATATCCCCCCCCCCCCCAAGATAATCTATGGTAATTACTTTGATAGTGTGTGAAATTTGCCAATACTATTTCAATTGGAGCTACTGTATATAGTAATTGAAAAGGAGTGTTTATCTATCTATAGTTCTGATGCCTCGTTCCCTATAGGAAGTCCTCTCAAGGAATATGGTCATAGGAAGAGTTAATTTTCCCTGTTCCAACACTTTTATTTGCTCAATGAAGCCCTCCCCTTCTCTCCTACTCAATTTCTTCATTATACTGTACACTTTCCATTCACTTCCCGTAGCTTATCCGATCTCCTCCCTTCACATAACTTACACTAAGAACTATAATTTTGAGGCACAGTTTGGAGTAAACCTTAGCTTAAAATCAACATTATAATACATGACTTACAGTTAAGCAACCATCCCATTGTCTCACCTGATGTGTTGGTGTCATGTTGGGTGAGTTCTCGTGGGACTGTTCGGTGCTGGGTGCTGCCCCTGTGCCGTCACCCCGTGGCCCGGCAAGCAAGGATGAGAGCCAGTTCTGCTGCTGGTTACTGTTGGAGTCCTTAGTCGTCATGGTAGATTGGAAGGGTGTCATTCCCTCAAGGGCAGTCGGCCGTGGGACCATCTGATCACTGCTTCCAATGGACCTTAATGCATGCTGCAAGGGGATATGGATGGGTCAATTGAAAGAAGAGATGGATGGATGGGTGCTAGAGGAAGTGGAGGAGTAAACTTATTATTATTGGCTTCCAATGGATGGATAGGAATTTCCCATGCCATAGAAATTAAGTCTTCAAACAATGATGGCAGGTTAGTAAGGCCCTGAGGGAGATGCAGGTTTTGACATAGTACTGTGGTGGAGCAACATCACAATATTCAGTTAATGAGTGAACATAATGTAACCAGTTCTATAGTACTACTAAGACAACTACTTCTGTATTAATACCATACTGCTAAAATAATACAAGGCTAAATATGCTACTGTATATACTTTCATCCATATGCTAACTGCTACTTCCTACAGTTAATTTTTTTCTATATTGAGGAAGGATAAAACAAAAGGCAAAAAGCCAACTCACCTGTGAAATTAAAAAAGTGAGAGGGTCTACTATAATATCCCTTATGACGCATAAAGTCATTAAAATAAAATATTGTGTAGAATTCTGCATTGCATCTCGAAAGACTGGAAGAAGCAACATCAAAATGTCATTAATAAGTCTCCTTGGTGAATAATGTAATGTTGAGTCACTGCTATACACATCAGTTTTAACACAGCCGTACAGTAGCCGTATTACAAGTACAATGACAACCAAGGACCTATATGTATGCCTTGAGGGGACATCAAGTTAATTGAAGATTATTGAGTATGTATGACATATTGGGAATGTAATGTACGCAAGGAGCCAACTAGCATACAGCCAAAATATGTATGTATGTATATATGTATGCAAGCATGTTGATGTACTGTATATATTATGTTTGTTTGTGTGTGTGTGTGTGTGTGTATAATAGCAATACTAGACATCTAGCCTCCTGCTATTTATCTCCATTCACTGGTGGGACTGACAATGGTACTTGTATGTATGTATGTTTACCTTGAATTCCCCAGACAGATCCTGAAGGTTGCCCCGCTGACCCAAGCTGTCACATCGTCTCAGCTCTCCTCGCTACAAGCACAAACTCTCTCTAGTTACTTACAAACATTGCCACAAATTCCCTCCCTTGGCTGCTCATTCACAAACACAGGTATAAACCTACTTCCTCCCTACGTTACTCACTCAACCTGATACAAACATTTCTCCTTAACTTATTCATTTACTAACCTGGGAAGAAAGTACAAACACTTAAGGCGCGGTCACACTTGCAATTTTTTCGGCAATTATTCACTGGTGATTTTCAGTGCGGCAATATATTTCCAGCAATTTTAACAGTGTCTGGTCACACGAGCTAGCCGAGTTTTGAAACACAATTTGGCAATTCATAGCTTGGTTTTGTGGTACAGCTCATCTCCTGCATCCCACAAATACTTATTTTCTCTGACTAGTTCAAGCAAAGAGGCCTCAGAGGTCCGGGTCCACAGTACTTTGTTGCTATTTGCCATAACAGTGACAACGAGAAGAATACAGCAGCAGGATCTGAGGGTGTAACTAAGACGTCATCATCGATGAACTTTATTTGTTTTCCCGCCAAACGGGACTTCCACATCCACTTTCTGTTGCATCCTTTTGGTTGATTTTAGTCATTTTAACAGCACACATGTATTTTAATATAATTTTCTAGGCTTAATAACATTACAGATGGATGATCAGCGGACATTTTCGTTCTTGAGATCGGCAACACAAGAAGAGCAGGATCGGGTCGCTAAAAATTGCCGAAATCTCGACAATTCCAGCCAAGATTTGACCGAGTTGATGTTGCCGGTGATTTTTTTGCCGAAAAAGTTGCTTGTGTGACCACGTCTTTACTTTCCTCCCAGGTAAGTACTCACAAGTACAGACGTGCTTTCTTTATCTACTCACACACATGTTCACTTTCCTCTCTTAAGATCAGTACATGTTTATAAACACAGGATAGTCACGAATAATTCACAAGCAAAGGTACAGTCCATATATTTACATTCAATTTCTTACTGTGATAAGCTGGCATGTCACTCTCGTTACTAACCAAACATAATTAAAGAACCACGTTTCCAGAATACACGCAAAACAGATTAGATGCCAAGTCCTATATATACATGTGCAAAGAAATAAAAATCTTCTACCAACATTCAAAAGTGGACTCCAATCACTCTCACACCAACCTTGTCGTGCTCGAATGTTGATGGAGCGTTGCCATGAACGCGTCTGACCGCCACAACTCTGGTCCGTTCCTCCTCCCCTGGGGCCAGAATTGAAGAATCGGGCCTGAAGTCTGGGTGTTTGGTATTGATGTAGGCCAACTCTATGGCAACTAGGTTTTCCACCTAGGGTTAGAACATGAGGTTGGGGTGTCAGCTCCACAAGAAGATTTGTCTGTTTTAAGAGATATATATAAATACTGTACATGTTAATTCTGTATATCACTTATATTCATTGGTATATCGCTCATTAAAAACCTTTGGGTAAGGGAAAACTTCAAAGAGATACAAAACATTTTTGGGTTTAATCTCACACTAATCATACTGTGACTAAATGAATGTGAATAAAACCCAGTCTCTATTTTCTACCATGCATTTTCTGCACATTGTGAAGTGACTTAACATAATAACAAAGATTTGCTTAAAATACATTACCATGATATTGGTGGGTGGAAGACGCGTTCTGAGGAGTTGTGTCACAACGTCTACAATTTTCTCGTGTAACTTTGGGAACCTCAGCATTTCTTGTTGTACCTACAGAGTGAATATAATGTTAATGGAATCCGATAAGTAAGGAAGTTAATGTTGGATATTCATTTCTACAACATTATTAGCCAGTGTTTATTAATCAAGGATATGAATAGTGGAAGGTAGGTAATGGGTGCTATGAGGGTACATTTTCACTTTATTTCAAAGTATTATTACAAAATATCAAACAAAATAGTAACTAGTTTATGGACATACATACTGATTGTTAAAAAAGAAACTAAAACCAAAGTATTAAGAAAGAGAAGGAAGGAAAGAGAGAGAGGGGTCAACTCGTACCTCAGTGCCACAAAACTGTACAATTCGCTGCATCTCCTCGTGTACCAGTTCAACACATCGAAGCGATGGTTCCTCTAGCCGTCGGATCTGGCGCTTAACCAACAACTCAAACGACACCTGAACACAGACCATAATAAATAATAAACTTCATTCACACATTTTTTTTTTTTTTTTTACTTTGGTGCCTCATTAAAACTGTTGAAAATTTTAGTGTTGATTCATGCTAGACAAGAGCAATTTGAGACTTTCTCATAACTTGGGTTCTTATGCCACTGAACAACTAATGATAGGATGAACAAATGACATGCAATACAAGTAACAATAAAATCTAAATCCAAAATATTCACAATACCATACATCAAGTGACAGATAAAATCTCATAATTGACATCTTACCTCAGGCACAAAAAGCGCAGGTCTGGGTCCAGTGGCATTACGTATGGCTGTAAGAATGTCCATCTGAGTGAGACCTGCCAGTGGGTGGATGCTGTCCAGTGTGCGGCCAAAAGTCTCATGGAAGATGTAACAGATTCGTGCTCCTCCACATCTGAGATAAGGTTAAAGGATTTATTGTTGTTGTTGAACTTCCTCAAGCTGTCTGGCCGAGCAGCCCGGAGCTCCTAAGGAAGGCCATGGTCTGTGCCAGGTGTATGTTGTGTTGTTAATGAGTGTAGTTGTGTACATTGCAGTCTTTCATAATGTGTTTAATAAAATGAGGTGTTGTGTTGCATCCTGGACAGGCATTCACAATGGCTCCATCCAGCTTCTTCTGATATGTCAGAAGGGCCAGGTGGTGGCCACATCGCAGCAGGGAGGATTCAGATGGGTGGATATCAGGAGGTCATGCATGCAGCTGAGTGTTGTTCTTGAGTGTTTGGATGAATTTGTGAGTGACTCGAGTATGGATATGTATCTGGAGACATGCTTGGGGTGGGCAGGGTGTAAGAGATGATAGTATTTGTGTATGGTATCGTGTACTGGGTGTTGTTTGATGTTCCTTGGCGTGTGTGGGTGTTCTGCCATATGGATAGTGAGTGGTGGGTGTTTGTGGATGCTGCAGCAAGTGTTTATGTGCCTCTTACATCAAGGTGGTCCTTGATCTTGAGGACTTTGGTTTCATGGTGTAAGTGGTCTGTAGTTGTGGTAGCTGTGCAGTACTAATGGATTTGAAATATACAGTACTATGCAATACACCAACCACTGTTTACTTGATAAAAGACTATCACTTCAAAATATACCGGTATGTCTATTTTGTAAAGACAAGTCAAGAAAATATTTTAACATGTGTTTTATCATTTCATGGCTGCCCCACAACTGAATGTATCCCTCGACTAGAACAGGCTACAACAGGGTAATGAAATGCTACAGTAATCATCAATGAAATACAACAATAACTTTAGGTTTACTAACAGCTCTGTGGTCTCAATATTTCGTGCAGTGCCCTCAATGGTCTGGCAGTATGCAGCATTGAACTTGGTGATGATCTGTAGAAGTGTTTGGGCCTTGTCTTGCACATCATCACCATAGCTGCTCAGGAGAGACTGAAACTGTGACATCATCATGGTCACACGTGTCTGTGAGAAGAAAAGGAAAACATTACAAAGTAGCAGACCAGGGAAGATAACCTCACCTATCCAAATTCTATTTTCCTCTCCTTCCACAATATTACAATCAATCCTCGATTTTGAGTACCTCGAATATCCGGATTTCGGATTTTCCGGACTTTGTATGGCCTCAGCCAAGAGCTTGGGCATTTGAGTGGCTTTGGGCTAGTTTCTGGCCCAAATTCAGAGGGTAGTGACTCAGCTGAGCACCATTGGAAAGGTTTCCTTCTGGAAACATCATCACACCGCTCTACTGTGTATACGCGATAAGTCAGTAACCTAGCCAGTGACCATGTGTTGTCCTGAACCACTGTGTAGCCATGCATTTCTCCATTGTTTATTGTATTGCCAAGACAGTGTACAATGTCTCCCAGGAAACCAGTTCACCTTGCAGTGCTGCAGAAACTAGAATTAATTAAGAAACTGGAAGCGGGTAGAAGTGTTGCGAGTGATTGTAACAAATATGACATGAAAAAACAAACTGAGTCTGATATAAAGTGCGCAAAACAAAAGTTGCAAGAAGACGCAGAGAAGTTTTCAGTTGGGAGAACAACGCAAAAGAGTGATAAGGCAAAAAAACATATGAAAGTGAGAAAGATATGCAGACTTAGATCCTGCAGTTTATAAGTGGCATGTGCAGCAGCGTTTATGTGGAGTGGCTGTGCGTGGGTGTAAGCTTGCCGCAAATGCAGAAAAATTAGCAGAACATAGTGGCTTTGCTGAACACTATTGAATTTTAGTTTTGTGTCATATTTCATTTCTATTTCTGTTATTGTGTTTTTGTGTCAATTCTAATATGCAATGTGTTTTATCCTCCTGGAAAATATGCTGTACAATATTGATAAGCTTTGGGCTTACGTAATTCCCGGACTTTTATGGTTCCCAGACGACTTTTCCCTTAATAATTTGCAAAATTGAGGGTTATGTGTACTCTAATATCCCCTATACAGTACTAACATTCTGTTTCTTCAAGGTATATGGAGCATTGCTCTCATTGCTGAATATACACAATCCAAGCCCATTCTTTAAAATTTCAAGACAGAAAAATCTTACAGAACAGTACTGTACTTTATTACAATTTTTTCACCTACCTTGAGATCTGGTAAACAGTCTCTAATGTGGTGCATGAGGAGACGGTTGAGTGTCTTGGCCAAATACGGTGTACCATTTCGGTTGGCTAGTGTGGGGTAACGGCGTTGCAGGAAGGTTGCCTCATCTGTCAGTGATTCCTTGATGGACTGTCGAAAAAAAATGAAAGATTACTCTTACAGCATGTACTATTGGCCACAAGTATTCGTACCCACCTCTGTTTTGCTTCAACCAGAATTCATCTGGTAACACTGACTCGCATGTCCAGATGTATGATATCCTTCTGTTCCCCCTCTTCACTTTCCCTTCACATGAATAAGGCGATATATATCTGTAGCTATTTTCTCACATTGTGGCGATATTCTATAATTAGTGTGATTTATCCCTTCATTCTGTCAAACTATTTACTTTCATGTCACTTTTATGTGTTAAAGATTAAGAGAACAGGTCCCCCTCCATCGTTCTTTCCTTTCTTTAGCTCCCCCTCCCTCATCCCTCCCCCCTCTTTCTCTCTACTGTTCCCTCTCACCTCACTCTTTCTCTCCACTGCTCTCTCCCTTCACCCTCTTTCTCTCCACTGCTCCCTCCCACCCCCCTCTTTCTCTCCACTGCTCCCTCCCACCCCCTCTTTCTCTCCACTGCTCCCTCCCACCCCCTCTTTCTCTCCATTGCTCCCTCCATCCCCTCTCTACCTAACATGCGGCCTCCATCCTCATCTGTCCCTCTTGTTCCCTTCCTCTCTCTCTTCCTCTCTCCCTCATTCCCTTAACTTATCCTCTAACTCTATCTATCTGTGGCTTTCCCTTCCTCTTTCCACTTACTCACACTCTCTTCTATCCTAATCACTCACATACTCTAAATGTTTTACCTCGTATTGAGTTTGAATTTCTTTCGTATTTATTGCTTTTAACTATGAGTAGCGTTTCCCAACTTCTTCTTTGTATCTACTGGTTTATTAAAGGTATCATTTTTTGTCTGACATATATTTTTAGTGATATTTGAGTCTGATGGATCAG
The DNA here is from genome assembly GCA_033782935.1 of Petrolisthes cinctipes. Lineage (NCBI taxonomy): Eukaryota > Metazoa > Arthropoda > Malacostraca > Decapoda > Porcellanidae > Petrolisthes > Petrolisthes cinctipes. The sequence continues at coordinate 34,325 of JAWQEG010000573.1, forward strand.
GAAATTAAAGAGTTTGTTTATCACATGGGTGGACTCCACATTTCTCCTAGACCTTATACTTTCCATCATTCCAGTCTAACGACAGGTTGGAATCTTTTTAGCCTTGGCCATTAATATTTTTAAATAACAGTGTAAAATATATTAAAACTCTCTCTTTCTCTCTGCTTTTGTTTAGAGAGAGAGAGAGAGAGAGAGAGAGAGAGAGAGAGAGAGAGAGAGAGAGAGAGAGAGAGAGAGAGAGAGAGAGAGAGAGAGAGAGAGAGAGAGAGAGAGAGAGAGAGAGAGAGAGAGAGAGAGAGAGAGAGAGAGAGAGAGATAGAGATAGAGATAGAGATAGAGATAGAGAGAGAGAGAGAGAGAGAGAGAGAGAGAGAGAGAGAGAGAGAGAGAGAGAGATAGCAGGGGAGACAGAGAGGGAGGGTGGTAGCACAGGAGACGGAGAGGGGGGAGGGAAGGAGCAGGAGACAGAGAGGGAGAGGAGGAGGGGGATAGGAAACGGAAACCTCAATATTCATCAATAAAATCATTCTAATTTCCCAGTAAATACAGTTTGACAGAATTGATGGATAAACCACAATATTCATAGAATATTACTTCAAGGTATATACAGTAAATAACTACGAGAATGTGAAAGGAAAGTGAGGTAGGAAATAGAGGATATCATACATCTGGACATGGGGGACGGGGTTCAGTGTTACCAGATGAATTCTGCGTTAGGCAAAACTGAGGTGGGTACGAATACTTGTGGCCGATAGTACATTACATTAGTTGGCTTGAAAAGTTACATGAAACACTCCCAAAGTCACTATATGGAGGATAAAATAAGGAATGTTCATACACTGTTTCCAGCACATTATGAACACTATAGAAAAATGACCCTCTCCATCACTATTTTTGTTTACTTGATGACATACTATACCTTATTCTCTATGATGTCTTGCTGGGAACGATTAACAACTCCAATGATGCCCAGCTTAACCGGGATAACACGGCCACACAGTGCGTCAATGGCATCCGTACCTGTCAGGATAAGGACAAATGAGTCTCAGAGGTGGACATGTGGGATATAATTAAGGTATCTGAGACATCTCACAATCAGAGGAAATACAGGTAAACAACAACACCCAGGGAGACTAAAGGAAATGCTAGATTTTTCTTTTTCTGCCAGACTTTGGTTGTTGGTTACATTTTCTTCATTTTTTATCCTACAATTTGGGTAACAGGCCATCACTAGTTACACAACATAGGTATCCATGGTAATATCACATTACATTATGCTATACAAATTATCATGTTACTGTAGTGTTTCTTCCTTGCTCCATCACAGCACCAATTTACCTGCATCCATCAAATCCAGTTTGGTTATGACCGCCAGAGTCCTCCGTCCATCGGGATCCACTTCTTTTGCCATCTTGAGGCTCTCTGATGTGGCCATGTCAGTGTTGGCGGGTGATACAGCCAGAATGATGGAGTTGGGGTTACCAATGTAGTAGATCACCAACTCTCGGATCTGTTGTTCTATATCCTCTGGCTGGTCACCCACCGGAACCTGTGGTACAGTAGGCGGTGATATTTATTGATTGAAAAGTAAATATTAATGTCAGTGTTACAGTTTGAATCATATATCATCAGAGATGACAGAAAAGAGGGACAGCAAGATATTAAGAAAGAAAAAAGAGAGGAGACATAGTTAAAGTGTGAATGGCAACTGACTCGGGTACAGGTAGTGTTGGGAAACTGGGGAAGAAGTTACATGGCAAAACAATTCACATAAATATTGCACACAAACTGAGACGAAGGCAGCAAAATGTTATTGCTAGGAACTGTTTGTACATGTGTGAAAAATTTATATATATGTGTGATAAAAAAAACAGAGGGATAACACGAACTACATATGAATTTTCCAATTTTCTTATAATGGCAACTGACCAGAGGCTTTATTAACACCAATACAATACCTACCTTTGTGATGCCTGGAAGGTCGACAACAGTAAGATTGACAACTTTGTTGGAGAATATCTTGAGTCTGATGGGTTCGGTACAGATGCCCTTGTTGGTGCCAGCCACCCGCCACCGTCTCGTTCTCTATCTCCTTCCGGATTTCATTAAAATCTGTGAATATCCGCTCCTTCATGTGTAGGAACTGTCCCCATTCCTCCAAGTCCTGGGTGCCTACAACAAGTAAGACAACACTGAGCTCATTCCATCACATATACGAAAACCCAAATAATGTAGTTTGCATATAACTGCATTGTTTCATTAATGCATGCTGACTGTTGATAGATTATGACATCGAGAACACACAGTAGAATTTTCCATACAGTATAATTATAAAACCCAAATGTCCTAACTTTAAGTAACAGAATGTTAGTGTCATTAGTGTACAGGTTAGATATTTAGAACATATGTGGGTAAAAATAATATACTGTATTATGTTCACAGCATTTTTGTATACTTTGAGGTTGACCAGATTCACAAAACTCCATCCCACACCAATATCTATAAGTTTAACCGCATTAACATGATGACAGTAATAAAATGGCCATCAAATAAAAATATGCGTGTTAGTAAGCCTTTCACACTGTATGGTCCAAATTCACAGTTGTGCACAGCTATGATAATAAACACAAATGCAGTATCCATGAAAGAATATTGTTTGATATTGATTATGGCTGATTAAATGTAGGCTCTAACACCTGTGGTTGTGAAGGAATCAATCACACAACAACTACTGTGAAAGTGTCCCTCTGTGAACCACTGGCAATTCCTACTAGGCTACCTGGAGACCTATGAGTGGACCCAGTGACCCTGTGCCTCCTCCTGGGTGGAGGCTGAGGAGGTTTTGGCAGTACATCTGGGAGCCACGACACCAAAGCACCTGTTGACCTCACATGGGTCAGTCCTCCTTAATCTCCACATCATTTATACTACTGTACCATTAACTCTCTTATACCATAAGTGGCATTTACCATACAATACCATAATTTGTTATTAATTCTATAGTTGGTCTTTAAGCTTCATATTTTTATCAAAACTGCATTCAAAATGTAGTATCAATGTTTATCATCAAGTAATCACCTAAATCCTTGGTGATAAGACGAAGACCACCTACTCCCTGGGAACCTCCAAAACTTATACCATACACACCAACCTAAACCTCCCTGTAACCCACCTGCCTCAGTTGATCGTAGTTGGTTGTCATCAGTGGCGGCGTATACGAGTTGGAGGAGGAGAGGTCTGCGGGTAACAATACCGGTGCCTCGTGGTAGGAAGGACCGACCAACCAGACTCTCCAGTACGCTGCTCTTACCTGCACTCTGGGGTAATATAACATAATACATTACAGTAGGCCCTCGATATAAGATTATTAAGTTAGCACTATCCTTTAAACACAGGCTCGATTAATCATTTAGTCTGTATGGTAATAAATAACACAAGCCTGGGAAAACATTTGGCCCTGTAGGGGGGTATTGCCTGTAGTGATGTGGGCAATACTTTAAGGGTTTTGGCACCCCTTCAGCCCCAGCCACTAGCTTTCAGTTCTTCAACTGTCCCTCCTTTCTTCCTATTTCCTTCTTGCTTGCTGTCACACCTCTCTATCACCATTTTCTGGCGCTATATGACCTCGCTGTTGCGGCGCCTAATATTAATCAATCAATCAATCAATCAGGGGAAAACATTTGGTGGTCTTTAATGAGAGACTGAATGTAAAATGAAATGGTAATACAAGTATTTATTCACTGTATATGCAGGGTTTCCTATCTCTATCACCAAATATCTTCATTAGCTTATAGGCACTATATGATCGCAGCAAGACGTCAGTAAATTCTTCAATCTATCTATCTATAGCTCTGGGCCTCGTTCCCTCCGGGAACTCCCCCCAAGTGGGTGGCCACGGCAAAAGTGTCTCCAGTTATCCCTGTTCGAACACTCCCTCCTTACATAGTTAAACCCTACTTTGCCCCTCACGTTTCTCTCCCGTACATACTCTTCCACTCTGTTCTGCCTCTCATACCAGGTCTCACATCGTCACTTCCTTACATCATCATCTTTACAAACTCCTCACCTTGCATTCTCTCCACATGTCCAAACCACCTCAATGTATTATGCTTCACTCTCTGAACTACTCTACACTCAATTCAAATTGCCTTTTCACTCATACAACATCTCTCATTACTCTCTCCATCCCACCTGGTAAGTCCACATGCTCCTCTCAAGTAACTCATTTCCACTGCACCTATTCTAGATTGATGAGTCTACTCTATGTCCATGTCTCTGACGCATATGTCAGTGTTGGCAGGATTATACTATTTCTTAGTCCTCTTTTCATTTCCACACTCACACTTCTACCCTTCATAATTCTCCCCAGTGATCCTATGACCTGTCTACCCCTCATTGCTCTCTCCCTAATTTCTCCTTCCATACTTCCATGTTTACACAGAACTGTTCAAAAGTACTTAAACTCCTTCACTTCCTCCATCATCCCACCCCCTAGAGTTATCTCACATTTAGTCCCAGATAATAGCAATATTTACCAATTTAAGTTTCTAGGCATTGTAGTTTAGGAATAGGGATGAAGTGAAAAAGAGCATCTTTCGCAAAATTGCCCGGACACAGCGGTAGACTTTTAACCATCTACCCAGGTGTAGGGGCAGGCCAATGAGAACCTGTCCGGGTTTAAGGTGGAGCGGGGCATAGAATATCCAACAACAAGTAACAAGTAACAAGTAAGTGAAACCTCTGGATATCTTATTTCTCCTTTTATCATGATCATAGCCATTCATAAGGTATGGAATATTATAACACATACTTAACCTGAGTCAACATATATATATAAATAAATAAATATTGTGATAACTAGAGTACGTTGAGTATTTTATATTACTTTTGTTCTATTGGTAAATTACGAGTTTTATATTAATTTTGTCCGATCAGTACATTACGTCAGACAAATTCAGATCAATATTTATGTGTTACAGGAAACTGGGGCATTATAATTTGGGTAGAAACATGAACTACGGTAGTAATAACAATAAACACATGAATATATACTGTATATATATATTGTGTTTTCGTTTGGGACCATATTCAAAAACATTTGTGGTGTATGCGATGGTGTGGTACCGGTATGATGGCTCCATAGACATACAACAGAGCCGTCGTATACACCACTGATGTTGTTGAATACGACCCAGTACCACACCATCGTATACTGTACACCATGGATGTTGTTGAATACGGCTCTACAGTACCACACCATTGTGTATACTACAAATGTTGTTGAATACGGCCCTATGATAGTACGGGCCATATTCAAGAACATTTGTGTTGACTATAGCGTGGTACCGGTACGATGGCTGGGTTTTAGTACAGAAGTGGACCTTACTGTATAATAGATATTTTACTGTCATTACCCACTATTTTGGAAAAATTCTAAGACACTTTTCTTCTATGGTTTTTCTTCCTCAAATGCCCCGTTTTCGAGATATGCCCCATTCCCAATACCCATAGAAACATGGGGGGCCCAATGGGAATCGGGGGTTGACGGGTGGGGGAAACATGAAATACGTATACAAAAACTGTATCCCACGCCAACGACGGATTTGCCATTCCCTTGGTCCGGACATATACAAGATTATTTTATGGGCAATTCAGGAGCGAAGGCCGTAGGCCGGAGCTCCGGCACGCAAAAAAGGAGTGGAAAGCGACCCGAAGGGTTGCTTGGAGCTCGACACGTTAGGGGAACTCACTTGATACCATATTGTTACTATAATACTACAATATCACTATATACGACTTTAATTAAGGTAGGAAGTGTATTATAAAGGCAGAACAATAGTAAAATGCGAGTTTCCCCCACCCGTCAACCCCCGATTCCCATCGGACCCCTCATGTTTCTATGGGTATTGGGAATGGGGCATATCTCGAAAACGGGGCATTTGAGGAAGAAAAACCATAGAAGAAAAGTGTCTTAGAATGGTCCAAAATAGTGGGTAATGACAGTAAAATATCTATTATACAGTAAGGTCCATGGAATATTTTTACAAGTTGCCACAACGCGATTTTAAAATTTTGACTATTACCAGTGTTTATATTTCAGTATTACAAACAACTTTTCTATATACCATTTGCTTAGCAAATGCGTTATAACACTAATTACCTCTTATAAGTGTAGTGAGTGTCGTATTTTTCAGAGTCCAAAAAATTCGTAACATTGGCTTTTTCACACTTTTCTTATTACAATAAGCTCTATTTCATCTTGTACTACAATATTTCTTAGTAGCATTTCCGTTATAAATGCGTTATAAGGCCACTCTCACGATTTCTAAGCAATTTGTTTGCAAGTCAAAACAAATATGGCTGCCACTGGGCATTGAATTCAAAACATAGGTCAGCTGATCTATGAGCCCCACAGTGCGACCTGGTGGCACATTTTTTAACTTCAAGCCAAATCTAACCAATCAGTTTTTCACACAATTCTATCATCTCCTTATTGACCAATCATAGACCTACAACACGTGACTACGTCACTGAAACTTCAGTCTCTCCATTTATCTTGCCAGTACAATATTACTGTCTGTCTGTGGAGGAGGTTTATCCTTGGCTCACCTGGTTAACTCACCTGGCTGCTTGGTTTTACGAAAATTTACTGGAGAAACACAGAAATTATACAAAAAAACACTTGTGCCTTTTATTGAAAAATAAATTAGTCCATGATCAGTTATAATAACTGGTTTAAAGTGCTTTGAATATAAGGTCATCCAGTCCACCTACCACCAATACAACTTGCCAGAATACAACACTACCACCTACTCTTCAACTCCACAAGAACCAGTACCTTCCACATAATTTGCTTCCAATTAAGGTAAAATGGTGTATGAAACAAGGGGTCTGATTTGGTCTTCCTAATTCTATAACAAATTGATGTTCTGGTTAAGACCGAAGGATGCCAAGGTTAGGTCCCGAAGGATGCCATGATTTGGTCTCGAAGAATGCCAAGGTTAGGTCCTGAAGGATGCCATGATTTGGTCTCGAAGAATGCCAAGGTTAGGTCCCGAAGGATACCAAGGTTAGGTCCCGAAGGATACCAAGGTTAGGTCCCGAAGTATGCCATGGTTAGGTTCCGAAGTATGCCATGGTTAGGTTCCGAAGTATGCCATGGTTAGGTACCGAAGGATGACAGGGTTAGGTTCCGAAGGATGCCCCCTTCTAGGTTAGGTTAGGTTAGGTCAGGTCAGGTAAGGTCTTTTTAATTCTGTAATATCTCGATGCTATGGTTAAGACCGAATGATGCCCGATCCAGGTTAGGTCAGAAAAAAGTTGGCTCGGGTTTTTAATTTTTCAATATTTATGCTCGTTGAAAACTGGAAAACCCGAGCCAACTTTTGCCAAAACTTGGCTCGGGTTTTCCAATTTTCCAGATTTATGCTTGTTGAAAATTGGAAAACCCGAGCCAACTTTTGCCGAAACTTGGCTCGGGTTTTCCACTTTTTTACATTTATGGCATGTCATGAGTGCAATCTAGAAAAGCAAATATACCATATTATGAGTTTTCCCCCCACCCAAAACCCCCGATTTCCCAGGCTCTCCCCCAAGATTGTTGGATGGGGGGGAGGGGGGCTATCTCCAAAACGAAGCATTTCCTAAAGAAACGAAGGTCAACATCACTCAAATCACACTAAAACCTTCTAGGAATTATATATTTTTCCTATGAAATCCTGTTGTGGCAACTTGTAAAAATTTACCAGGTCCACTTCTGTACCTTTACCGATGGCTGTATTGTTTGTCTATGAAGCCATCGTACCAGTAACACACCATCGTATACACCACAAATGTTGTTGAATACGGCCCTATATTTCAGTTACTGTACCTGAGTCCCAACCACCACTATCTGAGGTAATTGTATGGCGTCTGCACCCACAGTATTGAATACATCTTGTAATTTGTTGATCACAGGGATGAGGGCCTCCATGGTAAGTCAGTCAGCCACTCAATCCACCACCAAGTAAAGATTTTATTGCAGAAAAATCGAGTTGTTTGTTGGTCTGCGCGGGATGTTGTCAGTGGGTCGGTCGGCGCCTTGCAGTGTTACCAATCCTCTCAGTCACAGTGTCGATAAATAGACACAAATATATTTAGGCTAGACTTGTCGATAAATAGCCCAAATCTATACTGTATTAGAAAAAATATTACTTTGTAGGTTTGTCGATAAATGAATAATACATTCTGAGGCGCCGATGATAAAGTATATGCAATGACAATGATTTCCAGCTATATGATTACGTTAGGACGTACTAATCTACATTCGGGGTCAATAATAATCATCCACATATGGGAAACTATTGCTGTCTAATGTTTTCACGTTCTCATGATAATGGTATTGTTTTGAATAGGGAGTAGCTGTTTGTATTAAATTAGAAGACGGTACTTAGACTATTATTGGAAAGTTTACCAGCAAGCGAGGAGAGGGAAGCTGTCAAACGTTTACATGAGTCACCTCAATGTGGATGATTAATTATTATTAACCACGACTGTACATTAGACATCACTGTTACTGATATTCTTAATGATTCTCACAACACTCACTAAACAAAAAGGTGAGAGAATATGTGAACCAGATTAAATGACTCCCCAAGCTCTTCTTAGTATGTTAATATGGTTTTAAAATTCCAAACTCCCCTTATGAACACCAACTTGTATAATTTATTGTCCTTGGGCGCAAAAAAGTCGCCCTTGGCAACACTGACGCCTCAGCTGATTTGTTCGAGTCCGTTCAAGATAAATTTATAATGTTATTTATCTCACTTTTAATCGAATACAAAATTCTTTGATTACCCGATGCATTATTTTAAATAGACATAACTATAGATCCTACTTTATCTCTACCGTTCAACATGAATGATGAACTTTACTTACACAAGACATGACGAAATCGCACATGACATTGATGGGATGGTCTGATGAATGTCAGGCAAACAGCAACATTCACTGAGGGCCGTATGCAAGAACGTTGGTGGTGTTGACGATGGCTTTGTTGTTTGTCTATGGGGCCATCAGACCGGTACTACACCATCGCCAACTCTTCAACCAGGGGACCCTGCCCAACGACTGGATTTTTCGACTTGGCTAGTAGCTACAAGATCATACCCATGGCTTGCAAGATCCCCAGATTTAACACCGATGGACTTTCACCACTGGGGATACATTGAATCACTGGTGTACAAGAAAAAGTGAACAGCAGAGAAGAACTTATCCAAGAAATCAAGGAAACTGTACGAGTCATCAAGAACAATCCAGCAGCTCTGAGGAAGGCTACACGGTCAGTGTTGGATTGTGCCAGGAAATGCATAGCAGCTCAGGGTGGCCATTTTGAACAAGATCTGAATGATGTTTGTTTCCACTTCATTCCATCATTAACATATCTCAACATTTTCAAAGAGGATTAGGCCTCCAGCTGTAAAGCTGTGTAGTAAACATTTGAATTTGGCGGGAAGATTCAGGGACTCTGCTTCCTGTCAACTCTCTCCGCTCCCTCCCTCCGTCCCTTATTATTATTATTGACGGCAATGTACGTATTGTACATTGTCGTCATCAATAATAATAAGAAAAATACAGGATAATAATTAAATGTTTTAATTACCGCTAAACTAGACAAAAAAACACATATATCAATAGAGGATTTTCTTAAGAATTATACTTAAGGATGTATTTGCCAAGTTTTGGTTCATAACTTGTGAGACACCCTGTCCTCGGCAAATGTTACAGGAGAAATATGTAAATAAAGAATATTAAATTAGAGTTACGATATTCTACAAACTCTAATTATCCTATCTAAATGTTACGATTGGCAGCCTTAGGACTACTATATTTTAGTAATATCCTGTACTGTATGATCCAATTTCTTCAAAGGGAAGGAATAACAGCCACTTTATTCTCACCCATGCTTGCTAGTCATAAAGACAAAGGAGTAGCCTACTAACTTATACCTCATTATCATTCATTCATTCACCCTTGTAGTCAATAAGCACACACCACCAAAATCCAATTCCAGCTAACTCTTCTTATCCCTACCTTCTCATCATGTAGTTCTTGCAACACTTCAAACTATTACAGTACACTATATGATATTTCCCCTTCATTGTGGAAGATTGTATCTGGAATAAAAAATGGCTTCATCATATTTGATTGATTATATTTGCAAAGAATAATCACAGCTTCTATTATAAGTCTCATGTAGCCTATGTTCTTGTTCAAGGTCTGTATGATGTGTAAACAAAACTATTCCATAATGCAAATATTTTTATTTTTGTTCATAAAAACTAAAACTCCCTGACATGTTACAGTTGTGTTATTATGATACACTCACTTTACAAAAAAAAGTGACTTTTTAATAACACACTCAAGTTGTAACAGACAGACACTCACATGCACACATACATAACCAAACTCACTCACAACATTGTAAACCATGAGACAATAAACATCATCATCATCATCATCATCATTGAGTGCACGAGGTGATTTGGGTAGTGAGTAGCTGAACACCACATAAGGCGGCCATAGGAAATGACGGTTCAATTACTGTTCGTATTGTCGTCAGCGGTTCAAAATGTCTGACATCACAGGAATCAGCTCTTCAAAATATGACATCACGTGAGTTAGCCGTCTTTCAAGTCCAACATCACTTCACGAGATGGTTGGTCTTCCTAATTTTCTATCCATGTAAAAAGATTGTACTGAAGAAAATATCAAGGTGGAAAAATTAATGCAAAACCAGAGTTACATGAATAGTTCAATACCCTTTCCACTACACTGGTACCAATAATTATAGTGCTGGCAACAATTAATTAAACCATGCCTGGCTGAGTTCTTGCTAAATATTTCCAATAGCAATTAGTGTAGCTCAAAAATATTATCTACATTCAGTTTGTGATGGAGTGAAATCCCAAGACAAGGAAATTAATACATTTAAGTGTCAGCATCAGGGACCATATGGTACTAAATCACAATGAAGAAAGAAAACTAGATGAAGAAGATAGAATAATACACTCCAGCTGTTTAATCTGGGACAAAACCTTCATCTCCAGACATAAACTGATCACTCAACATGTCCCAACAAACCCTTAACTAGCTGAACGAAGATGAGTACAGCTCAATATTTTTTACTAGCGTCCTTACGACTTTGTATCGTACAATTCGAAACAAAGGTAAATGGGATCAGAAAAAAGTTTAATTAAAAAAAGACAAATTAGAAAATGAAACACTGCCTTAATAAAAAGTTTTCACACTCAGCCACTTGGGTAAGTTATTTCCGGTGGTAGTATTTTTTTTCTGAAGAAACAAGAATAATCACAATAGAACATAGACAAAGACACAAAAAATCATAAATGTTACAGTACAAAGTGTTGATATGCTTACAGGAGATCTTTGAGGGTATCGGCATCACTACAAAGTAACACAAATGGATATTCCTATAGCAAGACACATAAGATAAATCAACATGACAAAGAAATGAAAGGAATGCTGTAGGTGAAGCTTTGTACCTGCTTAACAATGTAAAGTGTTACCTACTGGTTTTATTACAGTGAGTCAAAAGTGACATTAAAATAGTATACAACAGAATGTCAAAGTAGTATTCGTTTTTATAGTATTACAAAGTTTCATTTAAAAGTGACTAAGAGCCAATGTAATAATCTTGATACGCCAATTTGTTAGCATCAAAACAAAACATTCTGGAAAGTGTAGAAACTCATGGCAGAATGATTTTGCAAAACTGGTTACAGAATCATGGGTGTGGGTTGCATGTACATAGTACAGTACTGAAGTGTGAAGATGGAAAAGAAACAGACAAATGGCAGCTACTGTGAGGTCGGCCCCAAGTGCGATTAGTCTCAATATACAATGGACATAAACACAATCTTCAATCACTTCATTTGTCACAGGTGTTAGTAGTGGACGGTGGGATCTGGCTGTTGTTAACGTTCATCATCTTCTCAAACACGCCTGGGATGTTGCCAGGGAAATGTGCCAGTACAGAACTGTCAACAATACTGAAAATTTGCACAAGGTGCAACACAATTGTAATAAAAGACTCAGCTAGACAAATGGGTACACACTGGGAGATAATTCATATACGGTAAAAGAGGCATCTATCCAGACACATATTGCACAAAACATTAGGACAGTACGGACGAATGTGCTCAGGGGCCAATCTCACAGTACGGAGACAATAAAAATATGTCACACTATCATATTCATATGCATCATACCACCCAGAGCAGACAGATATTTTTTTAATTGAGTGCACATGGGTATACTGTATTCTTAGTTCTGGACCTTCATTTAGTATTTGGTTGATTGGCATCAATTCTTATCACCAATTAATCATACAACTATAATATAATTATAATACAGTATACAGCTTGAATGTTCAAACAGAAAAGCAGACTTATACGGCTGTGTTACTGTATTTAAATAAGTATATAACAATATTAAATTCTACTATTTAATTGAAAATACAGAGGACCTGTATACCAAAATTTTTATCCCCAACTGTAACTGCACAAATATCATCAGTGCATGACAAGATTCCTGGCACTACCAAAACCTACAAAAGGATATTTTTGTTTATGTCTAAATCACAGTGTTGTCACATCACTAGTACACCTTGAGCAAACTACAGCATTTCTGAAACTCTGAAGGAAACCTTGAAGCCAAACAATAAATGAAATCATCACACCAGCATGTTTTTCTTCATCATCTGCCCTTCAATCTCCATCCTGGTGTCAGTCATGCCTAGTACAGATTCACAGGTGTCCTACAGGTATCTGAATAAAAGCTGAAGGATGGGAGAAGCCTCAGACTGACCAGAGGATGAAGGAAAATAAGCTAATGAGATATCAGTGCAAATGTCTATGGTGCATGTAACTAAAATTTCATTTATGGTAATTATGATATGAAAGTATTGTTGAAATGAGGATAGGTATTGTCACTCAAAAATGCATCCCTGTTCATTTAACTTACAACAGCATGACACAAAGAATTAATTACCCAGTACCTAAAGTTTTCTCAGAGATAGTACAGTAGAGGTTGCTCTGTTAATTTTCACAATTTTTAAAACTCCCTCTAAGTACATTGTATTAGCTACTATTCTATTGTTATCATAAATTTGTATAATTCCAACTACATGATACTATACAGTACTGTACAATCAATCAAACTATACATCATTCTGAAAAATTATTAATATTTGATACAATATGTCACACAAGACTTTGTAATGTGAATACTGAACCAAACATTAACTGTACTGTACTATGAAAAGTATTTACTGGAACAATAAGGAAATAATAAAAGAAAGGGAAATATATAATTATATATACTGTATAATAATATTGATAATAATAAAAACAACAGTAATGGAAAACCAAATTTTCAATGTCAGCAATACATGAATGCCCAAGTCTTCAGTCTTCAGAGATACGGCACTGCAGTCCAGTCCAATATTCAGATTCAGGGCACATTCAGAGTTACCAAGCCCTCCAAACAACTGCATGCCCAGTAGCACATGACCCAGGCTATACTGTGGCAATGTGATTCTTTGTGGTTCCACTTCTCTGACTACCACACAGGCTCGTATCAAGATGGCTTAGTACAGTACGGTACCTCCATCCAAGGGACAATAATACCACCTTTAATATTTATAGGTACGGTAATATTATGAAGATATAACTATTACTCTAACTGTTCTGAACCTATTCCCTTTCTGCACTAGGATATATAGTACTGTACTACTGTTGCTGCTGGCCGTGACTTACTTACTACTCTGTGGTGAACATCTACAACAAAAATCATCATTCCATTTTCTGTAAATAACATTCCGACACACACACAGTCCTTAGATATAAGTGCTCATTCATAATTGATATCTAACCAAATGTACTTTAGACGTTGTTGTAGGAGGGCAAATTATTGTCTAAATTGCAGACTACCAATATCTCTAAACTATACCATGAAACAGACTCCTTTTGAATAGGTGCCGTTTTATTGCAAAGTCTGGCAGAGCTTCCCCCATAGCTCTGTAATTATTTTGTGTACTAACTTCCCTAATGATAATGCTAATAACCAAGGTTTTATCCTGGTTCAAATGAGGGGGCAGACAATGAGTGGGTGCAGATATCACCTCATCATATCACTTGCTGTTACACTGTTGAGGACTTGCACACAAATGCAAACATTCTTTCCTCAGTCATTCCCACACACTAAACATAGCCTACCCACTCCTTGAATGTACCATGCACACACACACATACTGCACTTCTATAATTACAACAGTACTGCAGTACATTCATACAAACCCATAAGTATTTTACTCCTTTTCATATTCCAAGTACAGTATCTGTACAACCACAAGCTAAAATTCAACATCCCTGCCACCATGATGGGCCATATACAAGAAATTTAATTGGGTCTGCAGTGACCGTAAATAGCTCTTTAGTAATTGAATAGAGTTATCATTTTGGTTATTCTCTAGAGCAAAATTTTCCTGTGTGGCACCCAAATTCTTAGAGAGACAGAGAAAGAGCAAATTTGGCTACAGCTTACTGAGTCCAGGCCCTCATAAGGCTGGAAACATAGAAGTGGTGATATAAAGAAACTTGCTAAAACTAAAGATGGAGGAGGAAAATCAGGACCATCAAAGAAGCTTATAGAAGGTCAAAGTCTAGGATCTCAGCACACCAACATTGTTGTAAATGGACACAAAGGGAAGGGAATTGTGGTCAGAAAATAATGCCAATTCATTTTTTATCCCACTCCACCTAGCTGTGAACCCAGTCGCCTGCAAAAGCCAGCTCTGTGGCAGGTTTCTCGGGTCACTGTTCCTACTAGTCAGAGAATGAAGAGGCTGATGTATGTCTCCATGAAAGCCATTGACATCAACATGCTACTATTAATTCAAAGTCCAACTGAGCAGGTATGGGTTAAAGCACATAACTACATAACTATAAAGGGATAAGCACATGTTGGCAGAGAGTATGAGCAGTTTAGTTTATGACTGTACACTTCCTGTGTTCATTTGCATAATTTCATTTACCTTCACTCTCAGGAATACACCACCATCAGTACTGGGACTGTCCCAATTGCAAAACTCTTATGTTAACATATATAGAGATGTTCCTGCAAGTTCCTATACAGCATATTTACAGAGAGCTGTTAAAGTGGTATGTATACAATAGATTATTTCCTATACAATGTGAATGATTTGTTTCTACTGTACAGTACTATATTTTCTAAGCTATACAGTACTACATGTACTGTACATGAAAAAATGCTATTAGAGAAAGGGTTTGGTAATTTTATCACAACCACTTCATTCTGTGCAGTGTTGAAAAAACAAGAGGAGAAAACTATTATTTAAATAATCTCCTCAAATAATTTAATTCATGCACAGTACATTACATTTCCAGCTACAGTATAACTTTTATAAGCATGTCTTAGCAAAGCTCCAAGGCTGGCTGTACTTTGCTTATATAAACAACACTGGCAGTGCAAAGAAACTGAGGCCAACCACGGAAATGTCATTACTTAACAATCTGTGTCATTATTTTCTCCCTTCCACACCATCATTTACCTCATTACTGTCTCTGCTTTCCAGCATGCTCACATCACATAACATTGGTAGGAAACGGTTAACAGTATTTGAAATAATTCATCAAAGGAAGTACAGGAGGCATTGCAGTGCTGTACTTGCTTGAATATATGACCAGATATCACAGCAATTTTGGGGGGTTGATGTGAACTAAAGGTAGCCTGCAAGAAGCTTTAGGAGTCAGAGTCAAAGGTTCTCAGTATCCAGTGCTTCTTTTCACATTTCAACAGCTGTTTATAAGGTGCTTCTGTTCTTTTTGATCCTATCATCCATTTTCACACACACCCCTCAAATCTAGGGTGTTGCTGTATTAATGAACACAACTTCAGGAAGTGTAGAAAAATTTAGCCTATTTTTAGCAAGAAGCTTTTTATGTCCATTACTCTTAACTAATTGAAACTCAAACACAACCTAAATATAAACCACCTAAAGTCATGCATATTATTTCCTGAAATGTCTTTTATATGGTGCACAAACTAACACAATGTTGCTATACTCTGTACCAGTATGTTTTTGTTCTACTGCATATATAGTCTGCAAACTCAACAAACTTAACTGTTAAATATAAACAAAATACATTCCATAATTCATTTCTTTCAACATATTCCGACAGAAATAAGGTGATAAAAAAACCATTGGGAAAAAATACAAGGATTATACCTGATATATTAGAACAAAGTTAAGAGACAATTGTACCTTTTCTTACACTTAAAAATTTCCACAACTAACATCAATTTCATGTGCTCTCTACATTACAACACATCAATTACAATCTTTTAGTGCCAATTTCATTTTTGAAGCAATATAACCAGCAAGATATACAGAGCCAAGAGACAGAATAAACAAACACAACTGACGCAGACATCAACATAGTCTCAGGCGAACATACACACAAACATAGATGAAAAATATCCTACTGGTGGCAACTGAGGCTGGGTGATGAGAGTGCACCCAACAATCACATGTACAGTAAACAGCCACTTCACACACACACACACATACAGACAGATAAAAATATAACTGTGATAAGAATTAATCCCCTTTTCCTTTTGCTGCTGCTGTTGCTATGTTCGTGCTGAGTTGCGAGGAGGGATAATGCAGTGTTTATGTCAGATAATATCACTTACTGCCACACTGGGAGAATTGGATGCAGAGTGGAGTGGGATACTGATGACAATTTATCGCTTTTTCTACGGCAGACTGTGTAAACTTATTTCTGGTGTTAGTAAGAACTTTTAACGGGGAAATAAGTTTGTGGTGATGTGTCCGTGCACACACATCACCACTATCAGTTCTGATGCCATAAGAAGCACTCACAAATATTGGAAATGATCACCATTGGGTGTCTGAAAACTGAAACTGGCAATCATGGTGTAAGGAAGGCGAGCAAAGACACATGCATTCACCTCCACACTAAGGCTTCTTAAAAACTTGTATAAACATTTTGGCGTCTTGTTGATGCATTTTACAGGGGTTATGTACACGCACAGGGGAGCTTGGGCCTCTTTCGTGATGCTACAAAAACAACAATGAGTAGTCTACATGTCTAGGGTGCTTCACTGGGAGGACTGAAATTTGGCTAGATATTTTCTGTGTTTGTATTAGCCTCTGTGGTGCAATACATAAAGTTTCTGTGGATGGGGTTGTGCTTGCGATCTGTCTGCTTTAACTCTTCTTAGTATCACTCTTCACACTACAGTATCTGGCCATCATTTCAAACCTTTTAAGTCTTGAAAATCATCTGTCATTACCAAAACATTCTGCCCTGCCCCAGAGTTAGAAAACTACCACCATTCAATGTCCAAGGATGGCAGTATTTCTTAGATTGTCCTGCAGGGAACACCAGACAATATTATTTAGCAAGGTAATCCTTGTCATCAAACTTTATATAAGACCAAATGAGAGTAACATCTTGGCTCTGATCATTCTTTCTTTTAATGTTATCACTGTTCACACTATCATCTATTACTTTATACATTCAGGGGAGCAAAACCAAAAGGCTATCTCGATCATCCGTGCTCGCTTGAGTGATGGATGACTTTCACACAACTGTGAGAAATTTGACTGTCATAACAAAATTGACTGGCCAGCTTTGTACACTGTATGATTGATTGTAAAATTGCAACTACATTCCACAACATTTTCTTCCACTCCACTTTTGCCACTTTCACTGTTTTCAGAATTCCACTAACATATCTTTCTTCTGAAGTCGATATGCTTTTTATGAGTAACACAGAGTATAATACATTAAATTCCCAAATGTATAAACAGCTGCCAACAATAATTTAAACATTACTAATATCTAACAAAGGTTGAGAAAATTTTGAATTCTTGAATAGTTATTGATTTCAAACTTGATAAAATTCAAACTTAAGAAGAAAAATTTGTCAACAGTAAATGTATTTCCATTAGGAAGCACTTGAATTAGATTTTAAAAAGTTTATCGTTGGCAACTAATAAAATATGAATTGATCTCTCACATCCAATATATATGGCTAGAGATTATATAAGAACACAGTATTACAAATAATAAAATACTTGAAGAGTCCAATTATACCTTATCCATTCCCTTCGATCAATAGCAAACCAACTTCCTCTCAACAAGCTACTCACAGCTCTTATGTCCATTAACCAAACACACAACCCTATAGCCAGTTTTGATTTTCAAGATTCTTGATAAAATTCAACCACCATACTGACACTCAATTTCCATAATTATATCTATTCACTTTGCTAAGCATTTTCATAATAATCTAGCACCACACTCTTCATAAGGCTTTCCGCTATTAGCTTTCCAACTATTCATCCTTGACTTCTTTCTCCTTCAGCATTTGCTACCTCTATTTGCTATTGCTTTCTCTGGCAAATGTGAACCCTTGCTGTTGCACTTATTATTATGTGTTCTAATAATATCACCTTTCACTAAAACATACCACACTATTCCCCTACAGGCTCCTACCTCAGGCTCCTCCTTCCTTACTCCACCTACCCAACCATCAGTCCTGCGCGTGCTTCTTTTCCCGAGCCACTGTGGATTTGTGGATCCTCTTGTGGTAGTTCTGAGCGAAGGAATTGACGATGCTGAGGATGAAGTACCCCACCATAAGCAGGATCACCTTTTCAAACACCCACGCCAGGAGGTTAACCTTGTCCTGTGTGTGATAATGAGGAGAATGAAGAAAGGTTTGGTAACATAAAGAGTACCGTCACTTCATTATCATCAAAACCCAAATACACTCGACCCTCCATTTCCCGGACCCCCTTCTGCCGGATTTCGGATTTGCCGGACAATGTCTGGGTGTCCGACAATACTGTATGTATGATTACCGGACATATGCTCGGACCGTCCAGGAAAAGTTAAAAAAGTCTGTGCATCAATTTTAATTTTAAACTTCCCGGTACCCTGCCCATGACGCGAACATAAGTTATAAACACTTTGCCTGCCTTGTGTTGTTGTCTCCTTACGTAAACAGAGCAGAGCTGTTGTGATAATATTTTGCATTTTCAAGGACCAATATGGCTCCACCATTTAATAAAATAGGAAATCAGTGCATTTGTCCGCGGTATAAGTCATCCTTCCACCACCTCACAAGCATCACACACAGTTACCGTCAAGTGTTCCCAGGTCTGCTGGATGATAATTCCGCAACTTCAACATCAGAATTTCCCTATTTACCTCAACAACTCTGTTTACTCTTGAACATAGAGGGTCATTTTGGTATTTCGTCTAGTAGAAATTCCAGTTTACTCTTGAACAATCTTTATATAATTTCCCTGTGTGGACTTCAAAATTCCCTAAAACAGAGAAATTTCCCTGCACCTGGCAACACTGAACACCGACTCTTTGTCTTTGTCTGACTCCGAATAGTTAGAAGGGCTGTTCTAACTATTCGGGCTGGCTACCACCATGATCACAGTATTACTACACTACAGTAAGATAATTGCAGAAACTTACTTTACAGTACACCTCGGTCTCATATAGAACGTGTTCACATAGAACGATTCTCGTATAGAACGAGCGACCAAAATATTAGCTTAAAATTATTTTATAAAACGATTGCATCCATATAGAACGGGTGGCGAAAATAAGTGAAGCAAATCCGAGGAGTTCTTATACAAAACGAGCGAAATCATAATGAACGTGTCAGAAAATGATATCACTGGCGTCTGTACAGTGTGGGTGAATGTGTTCCCGCCATGCCTCCCGCTCCTTCCCCCTACCCAGTTTTGCCAGGTGCAAGGAAATTTCTCTGTTTTAGGGAATTTTGAAATACACACGGGGAAATTATATAAAGATTGTTCAAAAGTAAACAGGGAAAGTCTTACCAGAAGAAATACCAAAAAGACCGTCAATGTTCAAGAGTAAACAGGGAATTATTGAGGCATAAAGGGACATTCTAAAGTTGAAGTTAGGGAAATTTTGTGTGTGACTCGCTCGTTTTTAGTGATTACGAGTTAACCACCAGCTTCAACACTCAGTCATGCCAGGTCGTGCATTTACAAAACGGAAGGCCATATCCTTCGATATAAAGAAGTTATTTCTCGGAAAGAGAAAGGAGAAGGAAACACCAGCGTATGGTTAATAAAAGAAAACAAACGATGATCACACGCTATCTCCCCCCCTGCCACCTCCACCACCATGGATGCCGCTGACTCGTCTCACGGTCTCAGTCACATGAGTCGCCTGCGAAAACCTTAATACGAATTGTAAAATGCATTTTACATACATCCCTGTAGGATTAAGGCAAGAAAAACCTTGAAAAGTATTTTATGTTAATTTCAGGGACAATTTTGGTGACTGATCGACCAATTGTCGTTTTCCCCATAGGTTACGTGTATCACATAGAACGATTTCACATAAAACGACGTCTTCTATCGACCTATTGGACGTTCTATACGAGACCGAGGTGTATACTGTACATTTATTGTTGTTAATACACTATGTATTGTATGTTAGTACTGTACAGTTATGTTGATATGTTGGTTGACCTCCATACTGTTCTGTTGAGTGCTGGCCATACTGTAGTGTAGGCAGTGACACCCAAACATTTGTAAAAGTCCAGGGCAAGTGGTGATTCATGGACTGAATAGGGTAAATGTCCGGCAATGGTCAGTGACCCCGACATTAGCGTTTCCCGGACTGGTGCTCCCTCCTAATTGGAGGCTTCGTAAACTTGAAAGAAGTTGCCAAATTCACCTGATGAATTAATTTATAGAACATCTTATGGGTATACTAGAAAAAGTAAATATTTACAATTTTTTGTGTAGCTGAACTAGTTATTACTATTTTTCGAACATTTTTCCATGTTGTGGTTAGTGATATATCGGCAAAAATATTTAAAAAATATTTTGTGTCCGAGACACCGAGAGAATGATCTCAGCTTTGGGACAGTCTTATATTTATAATACAGAAGGCAATCTAATTTGTTTTATTTAATAGTATGACTTTCAATAACCTCTGCTATCATAATACTTAGGATGTGGCTGTTGAAAATATGTATAGATTATTAGTATGAAAATTAAACGTTGATAGAGATCAGATCTATCTATGCTGACGTTGAAAACAGCCATTATTATTTAGTCTGCCACAGAGTCACACACAGACTGCCACAGTGATGCCAAATCTTTGGAGAATTGTATTTAAAAGAAAATGGTTATATTATACACAAGTACTCAATCATGTACTCAGCAGCAACAATTAGTTTTTCAGACATATCAGTGATATCCAATCGAATATCAATTACGAAATAGTCTGAAAAGCTACAAAATACATAAGTATTTAATTTTTCGTATCTGGCACAGTGGATATCTTTGTTATTTGAACTTTCGGTGGCCGTATCCAATTTCGGTCGTCAATTTCGGCAAACAGTTTTTCTATCCTTTTGTGTGAACTAATTAATACAATTGTTTTGTGACATGCCAAAACATTAATTAACTCGATATGCAATGACTGGCATGTTGGTTCCAAGATGTGTAGAGTATGAACACTGAAAATAATTCAGATATGCCTGTTGGGATGACTCTACAAACGTGGCTTTAAAATTGTTATAAACCACCTTATTGCACGAAATCATACTTTGGAAATTAGCTTAACTATCGATTAAAATAATGAAGAGATGAATGGACCTTAGCCTTCTATATTTAGTTCAAGAAAATTATTTAAAAAAATCTGGAATGGTTCTCAGTGTGACCCTTCACCCATCTGGTGAATCTGACAACTTCTTTCAAGTTTGCGAAGCCTCCAATTGTCCGGGAAATGGAGGGTCGAGTGTACTCACTTTTCAAGGGTTGTCAGGTTCCTAGTATTTGGAGGGAAATAAAAATTAGAATACCCAAAGAAATTTTCTTGCCCGTCACCCACTCACCTGTGCCTGAGAGGCCATGCCGGGCTTTCTGTGGAATTTTTGTTTCTGAGCGTGAAGGAATTTCTTGAAGGGCTCCTCCAACCTTGGTCCCACAACAGGCAGCAGTGCCAGCACTCCGACTGCCCATTCCAGCAGGGACTCGTTGAAGGCAATGATGACAAACAGTTTCTGGATGTGCATCTTGATTACTGCCTTACCAATAAGAGTTGCACCAAAGAATGTCCAGAATGGGACTAAGAAATGTCCACATGTAATCCCAGCAAGGTCAAACAGTGGGTTGGGGATCTGAAAGAAATTATAATTTAAATATGTGAAAAAAATTGATACTATTGTTTTCAATTCACTCTATTAACAATTAAATTCTCCAAGAGACAAACGTGTTTGTTAATGATAAAAGATGAAGTAAAGCACATTATGAATATTTGGATGTGAATGAAACTACGAAAGATATTACAATGCTAAGTTTAGACTGGACTTGCAATTCTTTTATTAGAACTTTTTACCCGATGGAAGAGCAAGGTCAGATTTCTTTGAGACTTACCGAAGCACAGGCAAGGATACCAAAGAACCCAACGCGCTCCACCAATTTTTCAACAGACAACTTAGCGCGGTCAAGCCAAGACGCCTCACCGGGCTGTTCCTTTAGTCTCTGTAACTCCTCAAACTCGGCCATCTCCTCGTCTTCTGGGTCGTGGCCTGACAACCTCGCACCTCTGGCCATGAAGTATGGAGGCAGCTCACCTGATGGACAAGTGCAACATGCTTTTAGACTTAATCTGACAAATACTTAACACTGAGTTTTATTTAACTGAAGTTTTGAGTGCTGGTGAATTCCGATGTATTGGAAGAACTGGCACCATAATGAAATTATAATAAAAGTTCTTCTTTCATGACTAAATGCTAGATCTGGTAAAAATAAATACAAAGTCATTAGTTAAGAATGGATCCTATCATGGAAAATATCAGTCAGTGCAGTTCACTCACCGAGAGCAGTGCCGGCACCCCACATAAAGGCCTCCAGTCGCACTTTGGACATGATGGTCAGTATAGACATCTCCTTCAGACCTCCACTTGACTCCTCCTCTGGACACATGATGCTGCAATACCATTACAACAAGTTACAACTCCACTTTATAGTCAATATCAAGACCAATAACTCTTTCAAAGGATTTTCACCAGACTAAAAAAAAAAAAAAAAATTAATTAAAATAAGCATTATATTGTCTTACTCCTCGGGATATGGAGGTGAGGGGAAGTCGACAGAGTTGCAGGAATACGCAGCGAGGGTTACAGATGCTATGTGAGGACCAAGGTAGAGTAGGAAGGTGTGTAGACCCGTACCCAGACCCACCGACGAGAGAATACCCAGCCACACCCAATACCCGCACCACCAGAAGTCACGCCCAGCTCGATCTAGGATCTGTACAAACATTAGACCAAGAGTTAGGGAGATGCAACATGGTAAAATATACTACATGTACAATTACTAACATTTATAACTCGTACAAGAAAAGAGGTTGATTGACTGATTAACTGATATTAGGCGCCGCAACAGCGAGGTCATAATATTATAGAGCCAGGAAAAGGTGATAGAGGTGAGACAGCAAGCAGAAAGGAAATAGAAAGAAAAGGACAATTGAAGAACTGAAAGGGTGTGGCTGGGGCCGAAGGGGCGCCAGAACCCTTAAATTATTACCTACATCACTACAGGTAATACCCCCTACGGCAGTGTTATTCACTAATTTTTTCACGAGAGCCAAAAGTTCAGGACATATTCAGAGTGAGAGCCGCATAAGCCATAAACCACATGGATAAGCAGAAAAAAATATATATAGGAACTATATATTATATATTTTTGTGGGTTTCCATAACCACAGATTTATAGAACAAGACTAGAAACAATATATTAATAATAAATTATACTGAAATTCTTGACTTTAAGAATACAAAAAAAAAAAAACTTTCATTTAATGTTTCTCCTTTTCTCTTTGTGTTGAATAATTATGAAAAGTAAAGAATTGCCAGGGCCACTAGGCCTATTCCCAAAAGCAATTTTATTAAATGATACATCTGATACGGCATAGTGATGCAATTTATATCTAATACTTTGGAATTTTTCTCTGATCACTGATGATTTTCTTTATTTATTTTTCTCTCTCTCTCTCTCTCTCTCTCTCTCTCTCTCTTGGGAGCCGCCAATCAGGTCATTGCGAGCCGCCACTGGCTCGCGAGCCGCACAATGAAGACCCCTGCCCTACGGTGTAAGAAAAGAGGTTTGACAATGCTGACTGTGCCAGTTATAAGTACTGGCAACTGTACTGCTAAGGTTTTGGCAGGTATGAAGTTCCTGAAGAAGTCATGTAAATACAAAATTGCATGAAGATACATCTTTGTATGAATGTATTCTGGAAAGTCAGAGAGTTTAAAAATTGGACAATATGAGGGGAAATTGTAGCAAATTATGTGTTATTTATTGTAAACAAAACATATAAATTAATACAGTATTCTATTTGCATTGTTGATCTTATGTTGATTAAAAAACATGCCAAAAAAATTCCAGTAAAAAAAATATTAATTCCTGTTTGATATATTACAAACCTATTATATATATAGCAGCAAGTTCAGTACATTAAGGCACATTATTTCTGGGAATTAAAAGGGATAAAAGGAGAAAAAATGGAAAAAAATCTTGAAATGCCAGTGAAATTTTGGGTTGTGTGCACAGGTGGAGCAAATCATTACCAGTGATTCCCATAACCAATAACCTGAATAGTCAGTCATTAGAAGTCATTACAGCACTGAGGGATTCTCATTGGCTGAATATGTACACTTGTTTGTCAGTTATCAGTCTTCTATTTGTGTTAAAATGACTGTAACTTTTCTTAATATCAGTATCTTTCATGCAAGAAATACAATAAAAATACATAAATATGTGTTTCTTCAATAATTGTGTTGTGATATGTTGCAGTCTTTATGGAAATACAGTACTGTACATATTTTTTTTTTTACATTTCAAATAACAAGTCATGTAAGGGGGAAAAAAATTGACAACCAAAACAAAAAGTCATAATCATAGAGGAAGAAAAACCCAGCCAAAAAATAAAGAGTCAAATACAGGAAGAAAGAGGCACTAGGAAACAACTCGGTGCCAAAATATGCTTAATATAGATGGATAGATTACACAGAACAGTAGGGTACTTACTGGTTGATGTGGTCCAGGAGTTTTGAAAGCAGCATAATAACCCCCAACCAACATAGCCACCAACAGCACCAACTTCTTATTATGCCACAACCTATAAACAAAATAACTCATGAGTGTGATGAATACCTGGCTATGACCAAATATTAGCATCAATCTCTTACTGACTAAATATTGTCCATCTCGTACAATCACAAGCACAATTCTTGAAAATCTGCAATGAAGAAATATTCATGAAATCTTCCTGCAATACCAGAGAAGTACTAAACTGATAAGATAATAAAATCATAATAATAAGAAACTAACATAATAAAATGTTAATACAGTACTGTAATAACAAAGTAAAATAATAAAATGATAAATACAGTAGCAAGAACTGTCATGTATGAGGGTAACATCCATGAAATCTTTCCACTTACTTGACCATGTATTCTGAGGAGAGGATTAAACATTCCCTGATGAAGTAAGTCAGGGTTTGGATGGGTCGTCTCCATAACACCACCTTGGCCCTGTCCTTCTTCTCGGCCAGCCTCTCCTCTAACGTTGGTGCAGCTGGAATCTCGGCCATGCCCCCTGACCCGTTGGCCTGCTGCTTCCCCACTGTCCTTCCCTGCCGCTTCTGTGCCGACGTCTCCCCCATGGTCACCACGTGGTTACCCTTTGTTTCTTTCCCAGCCTGTACAGAGAATAATAATATCAGTCTTACTCTCAATCTCACTTATTAATCCTTGTTTCTTTCCCAGCCTGTACGGAAAAGAATAATATTAGTCCCATTCCCTTGTTTCTTTCTCAGCCTGTGTAGGTCTTGGGAAACCTGAGATACAGTTTAACTCAATACATATATTAATGGGTACAATACTCTTTATTTTCTCACTCTGTTGGCAAATTGGAAGGTTACTGATTGCTACAAACTGCTGTAAGCTACAAACCAGACCCTTAACTCCTATACTGGTCTGTTTCCTGGTAATGTTTGGAGGATTCACTAAATCTCCAATTTGCCCACAAGAGATTACCTCCTTACAACACACAAGAATGTTTCGCTACTTGTGTTGTGTAAGAAAAACTCTATTAAGACCAAAATTTATCAAAAACTACAAGTAACATTAGCAGCTATTCTGAAGCAACATCGAAGCACTTCACACAGGGCTAATGATGAAATGAAGTAGAAATTCAACAGAGAACACATACATTTGTCATTATCTTTCAAGCTGATCATAGATATCCCAAGCATAGAGTTCATTTCTTTGGTTGATGAAGTATAGTTGTGCACACTCCAGTGAAGGTCACACAGCGTCATCAACTCGGGTCAAGATAATAATCCCAAACCACCAGCTCGAAGCACTCATTGGTGGCAATGAATGGAGCTTACAACTAGTGGTTCGGGGTTACCATCTCAGCCAGTGTTGACAACTCTGTGTGGTACTCACAGGAGTGTGGCCAACTGTACACAACTCCCAACTCTTTCAGGAGTGGTACAGTGTTGGTAAATCTAGAGCAACTGAATCCCTCAAACTATTCAAAGCAACAGGCCACCATTATTTTTGTTAATCTGGTCCTATTTCCTAGCATACATTAGATGAATCAAGGCACACCGGTGTACCAAATGTGTATTACCCCAATAACCCAGTAAAATGGTTGTAAATATATACCATCAGCTTCATACAAAAGTGACTAAATACTTAACTAATTGTAATATTAAAGGACTGAGTCAAGCTTGTGATGTCTCGTCTACATTTCATAATTTATCACACACACACACATGCAGGAAATTCACAGCATGTTCTTTCAGTGGCTTTTTATATCAATGAGATACAGTGAGTGGGTTTCAAACTCCACCTTACCCTGCTACCATAACAACACCTCCACTAACCATAACACTTTTTCACCTGAAACCCCAACACTGAATAACCACCACACTTAAACCAAACACATCATGACATATTTTCATTTCTTCTCCAAAACTTAACAATGGAGTCCTCGTTCTTACAACCTTCCTTTCTTCAACAAGCAATTTTTTTAGTGAATAAATATTATATAAATAGACAAATTTTTCCCCCTTCAACTTTCCTGGTTCGGCCTTGAGTGAGAAACTTTTCTGCTATTGCCTTGTTCATGAGAAAAAAATAAAAAATAAAAAATGCTACAACTGGGTCCACATTTTCAACACCCAAATGAAACTTCCTGAAAAATGGGAATATTTCTCACACTTTTCTGCTTTTAGTCTGTTGCAAACAGTCCCTAGTTGTGTACTTTGCTTAGGACTGGATTACTTTCACCAAAAAAGCCAAGAAGTTAAATGAAGAAGTAGGTACGGTACATTAAAGTATAGTAAAGTGATGTTCTCTGTCACAGAAATTAATGTAGTCAACAACAATGGCTGATGATGACTGACAAACAAGAAGTTAAAAAGTTAGATAGCCATAAACTGTGTAACTCGGTACTGTTGTTTCTTCAATAATATACTGTACAGTAATGAACAACAGAATCCTGGGAAAACATTTGGTGGTGGTTTTGAATGAGGTACCAAGTTTAAAATGTACTGTAGTGGTGGTGGAATACAAGTAACTGCGGCATTAACATTATACATTATATCAAGGGTCTACGTATTTATTATCACTTTACTCACAGGGGTATGAAGACCGTTGATCTGGGGATTAATGATACGTTCAATGTACTCCAGATCTATTGCCACCGACGACATCCTTGCTTTTAACACAGCACTTAGCTGCTTTCACATACTTAGTTCACCACTCCTCTTTCTTATATAAAGTGCCTTGCCCTCTTACTCACTTCACTCTTCCTCACATAAAGTGCCTTGCCCTCTTACTCACTTCACTCTTCCTCACATAAAGTGCCTTGCCCTCTCACTCACTCCAGTCCTCCTCTTCCTCAAAATGACCACGGACACACACACTTTTTCCTACTTGTTGACATTACATTTCACAAGCTCTGAGAGTTTATAAGCTCAAGATTGCAACACACTTCACTGTGCACAGAAAGTTGTCACCTGGTTCAAGGTGGCACTGGAGTCACTGCTCGAATAATTAATAGGACCTTATTTTTCTATATTTTAGTTCTAAAAGGAAGTTTCCTAATTGTAACAAGATCCACCGCATCAGAAATATTTGCTATGACACATCATAATGTCTTTCAGAAAAGACCTATTCCTTACTTTTCTTTTCTTTTAATATTCAGAATTCAATGCTTAACAAACTTGATCCTATCATCTGCATCCTCTTCAGGAAGTTCCTCTTTTCTCTATCCTATTAAGCACTCTATCCAACCACACACACACACACTCACAAGATCAGAAGACCACTGATTGGAGGCGAGGTCAGTGTGATGAGGGTAGTGGGTATGGGGGAGGTGGGGGGAGAGGAAGTGAGTGTATTATGTGGGTGAGGGAGGGAGGGGAAAGGGGGATGATAAGTGGTGGAGGTAGAATGAGAAGGAAGAGATTACTCAGAAATAAATTATAAATAAAAAATACACATGAGGGAGAAAGGAAGTGAATGAAAGCAATAGAGAGAGGGAGAAGGAGGTAATGAATTATAAGCAGGAGGATACATGAAGTAGTAGAACCGGGAAGAGGTGGATGAAACTTATGGTGGAAGGTAATGAGTACCATAGTTAAAAAGAGGAGGAAACAAAAAGAGAAAGAAGATAAGGAGGGGAGAGTGTGAGAGGTCAAAGTACAGACTCCTTCACATAAGAGATAAACCTGCCCTCCTGGCTCACTGACCTCTACACAATCAAACAACAAGGTAAACAGTCCAAGATAGCAGAGTGGTGGACATGAAGATATCAAATATTACAAGGAACAACTAACTAAATGATGTGTATTCCCTGTTTTTCTGTATTTGTGAGTAATGTTTTCCACAATCAACCAACTAGGTAAATAGTCCAAGAAAATTTGAGGAACAACTGACTAAGCAACGTGTATTGCCTGTTTTTTTTGTACGGTACATGATGGTGTATCTTCACAACCAATAACATAACAGATTAAGGGGATGGTCTGTGAACTGGAAGGCTATTGATTTTTACTACCTATGCCAGGAAATAGAGTATTGTACCAACAGTTCCCTCTCAACAAAAGACTCCCTTTTAACAGTGACTGGACCAAGCCTACTATCCAGAGATAAAGAGTCACATTCCAGCCACAAAGATGCAATGTACAAGCTTTTATGAAAGCTATAGACATTACCTTTTCTTTTTTTTTAGCAAACCATATAAAGAACTACAAAGACTATAGATGTTTGGGCACTTGATGAAGTAATGGCTGGGAGTAGCTCATATCAACTCCACATCACCTCCACTCATAGGTCACAAAGATAACATAAGAGACAAGACTTCTTATGACCAAACTATTACATCATCAGGTTAAGCTACTGTATCATGTTGGTAAATCCAACAGTGTTATTGTTTATGAATTATTACAAACACAGCGATGTACTGCACTAACCATCATGGTAAAGAAAAGTGCATTCAACTGAGTAAAATTATCCACAAATAACCTTTAAAACACAGCTGAATCTTTTATACTTTTGCATGAATACTCGTATTTCCAGATAAACAAAGGGAAGCACTGCTAACAACCCAAATACAGTACAAAACATACACTTCCCCTTCGTATCTGCTCACACCCTCCCCTTCCTCCCTCCTTCCCTTCCTTGTG
The DNA here is from genome assembly GCA_033782935.1 of Petrolisthes cinctipes. Lineage (NCBI taxonomy): Eukaryota > Metazoa > Arthropoda > Malacostraca > Decapoda > Porcellanidae > Petrolisthes > Petrolisthes cinctipes. The sequence goes on from JAWQEG010000573.1 coordinate 64,213, forward strand.
TTCAACTGCTGCACCAAAGTAAGGAAGTGCTTATGTACTAAACTGTGCCCCTTGCTCACTGCCTCTGTGTGACCTTGAGAAGTAATGATTGCTTGTTATATAACACCTTCCCCTACATACACACATATAGTAATGTACAGTTGGACACATGAATGGGTGGTACAGCCCAAGTGAAAGATGGTCAATTTCTCCCAATATCAAGTTTCTTAGTGCCAAATAGGAGACATCAGGGGCAGAAGTCAGTATTGAGGATGGTAATAAAAAGCAAGTACCTGATAATAGACACTGGTTACTCAAATGGGACAAGTATCTTTCACCTGGGCTGTACCAACCATTCATGTGTCCAACTGTACAAAAATCCAACACATGCAAAATATCCACATAGCACTAAACATCATGAAATTCTTCCACAAACTGGCTTATCTTAACACAGTTCCTGACAAAAATCCCTTGAACATACCAACTATAGTACATCTATATGTATGACTTACCACTTATACATAGTTTCTGTCACTTATCCCTTAATTACACCAATTATTGTCATCACCATATAAGCCACATTAAAGATACTGTATATCCAATTATTTGACACTACAGAAATTACTTCACCACAACCACCACCACTACTATCACACATACACATAGAGCTGGCAACAAACACAAGCATCTCTGCCAGCCAAGATGGGAGTTCACTGCCTTCATTTTGTAAGAACTACAGCATTCCACAAGTATAAAAATCCTACTTCTTGTCAATTAATAAATACTAACCTCATTCCTTTACTAAAAGAATGGTAACAAATACATTTCTGACCTTGAAAAAAAAAAAAAAAAAAAAAATTATTTCCAGGGTTTGATCAATACTGTAAGATACAGATTGGTTGAACTTGACAATATTCCAATACCAAATGAAACTTCTGAACATTTCTCCATATAATAATATATATTACTATACAGTACAGTACTATTACAGTATGGGTGCAATTCTTAACATTAAAACAATTTTTTTTTTTTTACTCTTCAGATAAATTTTTCTTACTATTCATATTCTGAACAATATCATATTTACCACCACAATGTAAAGTAAGTGCACTCCAACCAGCAACATTACCATGACAAGAACTAAGAGACACTGTACTGTACTGTACCTGACACATAATCATGAGTCCAACAAATGCAACTCAGCCTGGCAACCCATCACCTTCTTTCTCTGAGCCAACACAGCAACAGGTGCCATGTAACATTCTCTCTGATTAGCTTATTTGTCAAAGCCAATACTCACAAATAAGTTGTTCCTACCCTCAACTCATGCCAAATGTAGAAGACAAAGCGGTTATACTTTATCTCTTTAAATCTATCATCTAGGCAATGACACTAGACTAATCTATAGGTAGTTTCCCTTTTACATTTTGCTACCACCCACATACGTTTTTTGGAAGCAAAGTTAGATATAGTAAAGGTTCCAGTATTTTAATCACAAATGAAATCCCAAAATAAAATGAGATCAACGACACATCAAAGACAAAAATAAAACCGAAATCATGAACAAAATTTTTAAATGGAGTATACTATCAGATAACTTTGTATGTTACCTCAAGTGTTGTCTTTAATTGGAATGGATAAGGAATCAGAGAATCATTATCTACAATCTATCTACTTGTTATCATAACAGCTAGCACCTATTACCAAGGTCAGGGAGAGATTGTAAAATTTTCCATTATCTTATGCCTTCACTGCAGAAAATATTAATAGTTTGTGTATAAGAATGGATGTATTATAAAACTACTTAAACAAAACAACTAAAATGAAAGAATAATAGTTCCTGTACAGTATACTGTAGAACTCTCTCAGAGAAATAAGCAATGCTAGGCAGGTGATTGGAGGACTCAGATTGTCTAGTCATGTGTAGCAGAATTAGAGAACTGTGAGTCAAGATAATCATATATGGCAGAAGACCATAGAGAGAACTGGGATGAGATGCTGCAAGATGACTTTATGGCTATGGGTCTAAACAGAGAGACTGCAAGATACTACACCTGCTTGGAAAGTTGCCATATTGTGAATGCATGCATGGACAAGCAACATATAATGCACAAGTAATTGAAAAAAATTTATAAGGACTATGGTACTCTATACAACATTACCTGGACTTATAATATGGGACTCAATGTAATAATATACAAATTAATATATTACATTACATTGTACTTTAGTGATGATTAAAAAAAAAAAAAAAATACTATAATTGCTGAAGACTATCTGTGAAGTTATCAGGGAAAAAATGAAATAATTTAGCACTTTCACATTTGACATAACTAACTAACTTATGTATCAACTCTGTAACTAAGCAATAGTGATGAAAGAGGTCCCTAAGGGGATATAATGCTGCCCACTTCAATAATTACCAATACAGTACAACGCTGCTCTTTTGTGATTCCTTGATTGAAATCATACATAAAATGCACAAGCAAAATTTATCAAAAAATCTTTTAAGTTATCTAGAATAAACTACTGAACAGTCGTATAAAACTGAAGCATTAATAGGCTAATACCGTACAATACATCACTCCAAAATATAAGAAGCACTCACATGCTTGTGAGTGAAGCTTTTCTGCAAGACTGGAGTGAGATTTTTCTAAGATATGCTACCACAGTTGGTGTGAAACAGCAGAATTCCTTAAGAAAGTTTGCAAGAAATCTTATACAGTATCTTGCAGGGTTGTAACGAAAATGTCCACACTTCACGAAGACATGAACTGGGAATAACAATCATAGTAATAATATAACTAACAACAATAATAATAATAATAATGATTATTATTATAATATTGCTATTGATATCACAAGTACCTGCAATATGTGATAAAAAATTACAGTAATGTACAGTACAATTAACAATTTAAAAATTCCTGTAAAAGAAAAATGATACTACACAAAAATAACTCCACACAGACAATTTCACTATTATCACAACAAAAAGAGCTAATCAATATCCTTGCAATTATATGTACGATACCAAACACTAAGTAACATACGAGGAAAAGATGGAAATGAACTCTACCCGAACTAGGCTATACAGGTCCTGTAGCTCAGACTCAGGTGATAAGAAAATGTTATCCCTCCCCAACCAGTTTGTGAACAATGACGAGCCTCAAAATTTTGCTAACCAGGTGTGATGCAAGAGTTCTACCTTTGTACCAACCCAGTGCCCAAAATATGGAGTAATTTTTACAGTTTATGGGAGTGCGTCCCAGAATTTTCTCTTGATCCAGAATACATTAGATAAGTTTCTTTGAATCCAAGCCATTAATATGACTGTACAAGAGTTGATCATAAGCTCAGAAGAGATATATGTTAGGCCTACCAATTGCAAAGTTAGATCTATCCAATGATTACATTTATGAGGCCTGTGAGAGTTCATAAATTTCAAAATAGATATTCAAACCATATACAGTACAATAGTCCATTTATATTTCCCTGCTATGGTTTTACTAGATCATACTACATTCACCAAAGATTTAACGAGCAGCGAGAGTCGAGCATTAAACTATCCCTGGGAGTATTCTTTTAGTTTGGAGTACAAGTTCCTATAAGCTACCTGAAGAATATTGCGTGTTCTTTACTATCCATTGTACCATAGTACCCTAAGAAAGCTTAAGTACCCGACACAATGGAAAAACCTACAGATAAAGAGTACACCAATTACTGTACGGTATAATCCTACGTAGTGGGTGTACTCAATTAAAAAATGTCTTCTGCATGTATATATATATGAGGTTAAGTTAGGTTAGGTTAGGTTAGGTTAGGTTAGGTTTGGCTTGGTTAGGTTAGGGGTGAACTACAGGTACAGGTCCCGGTATGCAGGAATTTACCTATTGTACCATATGTCTGAAAAGAATAATATCCTGCATGTCTGAAAGTGAAAAATTTACCAAAGGTTTAAAAATATACAGGGATCACGTGTCTGAAAATGAAATATATACAAGTCTAAACATGAATGATAAATCACACATCAAAGTGAAAAATATATACCACATGTTTATATAAAAGTGAAGATTATACAGTGCTGAATGTCTCAGTAAAAAATATATAGTACAACATGTTTCAAAGTGAAAATTATACAGAATGTTGTCTAAAAGTAAAAAAATACATACACAAAACTACATGTCAATAAATTAAAACTATAGGTACCAGCTTGGTGTTTTGTAGGGCTGGGGAGTGCTAAGTTAAGGATGGGCCACACAAACACCAATAATCCTACACACACACAGACATCCTACCCAATACACTATCCATCCTATCCTGGTTTTGAGGAGGTGGGTGAGAATGGGGTCATGCTAACATACACTATTTACAACAACAAAGCAGAACAAACAAACAAAGACTGGAGAGAGAGAGAGAGAGAGAGAGAGAGAGAGAGAGAGAGAGAGAGAGAGGATAGAAACAAGGGGAGGAAGAATGGGAGAGACAAAGGGAGGAAGAATGGGAGAGACAAAGGGAGGAAATAAGGAAGAGAGAAAGGAAGGAAAGGGAAAATAGAAAAAATAAGGAGAGGAAAAATGGAAGAGAGAGAGATATGGATGGAAAAGGAAAATAAATATATAATGAGAGTGATCGAGAGAAAAGAAAGAAGAGGAGAAAAGAAAGAAGAGGAGAAAAGAAAGAAGAGGAGAAAAGAAAGAAGAGGAGAAAAGAAAGAAGAGGAGATAAGAAAGGAGAGAAAAGAAAGAAAGGAGAGAAAAGAAAGAAGTGGAGATAAGAAAGGAGAGGAAAGTAAATAAAGGAGTGAAGGAGATAAGAAAGGAGAGAAAAGGAGAGAAAAGGAGATAAGAAAGAGAGAAAAGAAAAGAGAGGAGAGAAAAGGAGATAAGAAAGAGAGAAAAGAAAAGAGAGGAGAGAAATTAAAAGAAACAAGAATTGCGAATAATAATAATAGTCAGAGTAGAGGCATTCAGTCAGGCACTCTTGCAAAGGAGGCAGTCAGTCAGTCATGCAGAGGAGGCAGGCAGGCAGTCATGAAAAGGAGGCAGGCAGAAAGACATATGCAGGCAGTCAGTCATGCATGCAGAGGAGGCAGGCAAGCAGTCAGTCAGTAACGTAAGTTAGAGAAGGCAGGCAGACAAAGACAGTCAGTCAGTCAATCATGCAGAGGAGGGAGGCAGGCAAAGCAAGCAAGCAGTCAGTCATGCAGAGGAGGGAGGGAGGCAAACAAGAAAGCAGCCAGTCATGCAGAGGAGGGAGGCAGGCAGATAGTCATGCAGTCAGTCAGTCAAAATCATGCATGCAGAGGAGGCCCAAATATAAAGTTACCTACTAGTACCAGTTAGTTATCAAGCTTCAAACCAACAATGCCTACCCCCACCACCACCACCAAGCTACTAGCGGGAGGAGCGAGGGCCTTGTTGTTGTTGTTGGTGTTGGTACTGGCCCTTACACCACCACCACCACCACCACGGCCCTTACTACGATTCTTGCCCTTGGCCATGTTTCATCTGCCCAGCGCCTTGTTCTTCACCTTCTCCGAGCCCCACACCTTCACCACACACGCCTTACGTACTTAAAAACCTGCTCCAGGACTCCACACACAGTCAGGTATAAACGTGGCTCAGCATGGACTCAGCAAGTCAACAAAATTATTCGCCGAATCAGCTGACTGTCGAGGTGTACAAATGTGACGTCATCAACACCGCTAGCTTCAGGGGCGCTGGCTCACTCTAGCGTTACTTGCTATGATGTTGCTTATTTAACATGTTATACCATTTTTTGTTCATATTTGTGGTGTCATAAATGGGTCGAACTTTCTCGTAATAGGTTAATGAAGCTTTCAGGACTCTATTGGTGATGATATGTGTGAATAAACGTGTTAATTTTCAAGCTGATTTGTAGTTAGCACAAAAATCACGAATGGTAGCAGCAGATAACTTTTAATCGGTCATTTATTTTCTGATAATTCTCCTTTTTCCTGAACAAAAATAAATTAATTTCACAGTGCATATATATAAAAATCTTTCTTTGCCAGAATTTCCATGTACTTTAAAACAGCTGAGTCATCAGTACCTTCTGAATGTACTAAAAACAAAGCAACACCAACAGATATTATTGTTGAAAGAAAATATGTATCCTTGACAGGATGTGTTGTCCAAAGGTAAACTATAGTAATTATTATATATAAATATATATTAAGGTTTATAATGGACTAGGGGAGGTACCCGGCGTTGCCCGGGAAAGATGCACTCTGGAGTTTAGAAATAGTCAATATTAACTTTATAATATGTGAAAGCATTTCAGTCTTGTTGCGTTAGTTGAAAATATTCCGCGATCTCATGCCGCTTGCCAGATGCCATACGTACACCCGGAAGTACTAATTTCTCTGCCCCCCCTTAATAGCCTATATCGCGGCCAGTGACGACCGGGCAATCGAACACACCACATCCAACTCCTCTACAATGCTTCACTTTTTCTAACACTTCGAGCAAATGAACCACTGGGGTCGGGGTAGAGGAGTTGGATGTGGTGTGTTCGATCGCCCGGTGGTCACTGGCTGCGACTTTAGCTATTAGGGGGGGGGGAGAAATTAGTACCTCCGGGTGTACAGTACATAAAGACGATATAGTACATACGTCTTTTCAGCTTGAAGGCCAGAGACTGACTAAATTTCCAAATAGACTTTTTGCTTTCTTCAGCTCTAACGGAGAATTTCCGTTCGAGCTGTACAGCCATGATGGCTGATAGTGCTGGACCAGGGTCCAAGGAGTGTTGGAGAGCAACTGAACAGAGGTCGAAAAAGTGAGTTTTCTAAACCTCTCTCAACGTTGAGAATGGTTTGGAAAATTCACTTGTTCCAACTCTGTCTAGTTGCTGTCGAACACTCCTTGGACCCTGGTCCAGCACTATCAGCCATGGCTGTACATTTGGCACGCGTTTTTAGCGGCTCAGACGGTAAAAATTCTTTCGAGCTTCTGTTCGAGTGGTACAGTCACTCATAAAAGTAAAGACACCCCCAGGCAAGACACCTATTAAGTGGTGTGATATCGGTTCTGGTAACATTGTACCTGACGTCAGAGGTGGTGGTGGTGTGGGTGGTGTTTGGAGGAAGGTTGGTTTGCTCGAAACATTATCCCAACTCATGCTTCGTCTCATCTACCATTAGTTACAAATGTGTCGAGCAAATCAACTTCATCTCTCAAGCGACATAAATTATCACTGACGTCACTTACACTGTTGCCAGAACCGATATCACAAGTATAAGAAGATGACTGGCCAGCTGGAGGGGTCTTAATTTTTATGAGTAACTGTACATTAGGCGCGCGAATTTAACAGCTCGAAAGGAGAATTTCCGTTCGAGCTCTTATTTATGATTTTAACCGACGAAATAGAATATTTGACATTTTAACGTAATTTTTACGTCAAATTACGTCATGTTACGTCATAAAAACCTTTGCCGGTGGTGCTGATTCAGAATATATAGTTTTGGGAGTGAAACCGTTTTTTTTAAGCGGATTCATAGATGACGTAATATTTACGTCGAGTTACGTCATGTTACGTCAGGGGTCGTCATTGTGCGGCTCGCGAGCCAGTGGCGGCTCGCAATGACCTGATTGGCGGCTCCCAAGAGAGAGAGAGAGAGAGAGAGAAAAAAAAAATAAATAAAGAAAATCATCAGTGATCAGAGAAAAATTCCAAAGTATTAGATATAAATTGCATCACTATGCCGTATCAGATGTATCATTTAATAAAATTGCTTTTGGGAATAGGCCTAGTGGCCCTGGCAATTCTTTACTTTTCATAATTATTCAACACAAAGAGAAAAGGAGAAACATTAAATGAAAGGTTTTTTTTTTTTGTATTCTTAAAGTCCAGAGAATTTCAGTATAATTTATTAATAATATATTGTTACTAGTCTTGTTCTATAAATCTGTGGTTATGGAAACCCACAAAAATATATAATTTAGTTCCTATATATATTTTTTTCTGCTTATCCATGTGGTTTATGGCTTATGCGGCTCTCACTCTGAATATGTCCTGAACTTTTGGCTCTCGTGAAAAAATTAGTGAATAACACTGTGTTACGTCATACCAAAACCTGCGTCTGGTGATGGTGATTCAGAATATATATGGGTTTTGGATGTAGGTGTAACCGTTTTCGAGTTATAAGAGGACAAACAGAGACGGATTGCCATTTATAGTATAGATATGATATGGAAGTATGCTTTATAGAATAGACACTTGAAAAATGTGATTTGTAGAATTTGTAATATAACATATGATTATGATGATCTGTCATATATCACTATATGAACTGTCCGTCCACTGTATAGGCTAATGTTATCACAGAATACCTGCCTATGGTAACGCAATAAATAAATAATTAGATAAATAAATATAAAAAATGCCTCAACACAAAGGTCTTTACGAGGCCATAAATGACCATCTAACATGACGTGAGTGTTATATGGCTGTTCGTCTCTTCCATTATGTTTATATACATGTTGCCCCAAGCAAAATATTATGACATTTAATTTTCCTCGAGATCTTTTATATTTGGGTATTATAAACCGTGAATATATCAAGATCAATGATAGAAAAATCCATAAACATTAAAGGAAGACTAAACTTAAATAAAGAAGGTGTAGAAGGTAGTGATGGGATTTTCGGCTCCCTTGAGGGAAAACGAGGTTCTTTTTTATCTTTTCAGTTTAGGGAGCCGGCTCTTAAGCTCCCAATTGGCTCTCAGTATTTCACAGTTTATAGGTAAAGGCTAATTAATCCCTATTATCATATGATGTTTGTGACGGGGCTACCTCCAGCGAGGAAATTTATGTAAGAAAATAGAAAACCAGCAGCAGACAGATAAATGGGAGAATGGTAGATAGAGCTTTAAAGGAGCCGAAAATCCCATCACTACCTTCTACACCTTCAGCAGGGGTAGGCCTACCAAGTATAAAATCTCGATTTCAAGATTCTCTCCTTTCGTTCTCTACCTCTTCGTCCTTGCTGTCCCACCTCTTTATCATCTTCTCCCTCATCCTACAGCAGGTCTTCTAAGCCTAACTAGGATGGTCTTCTTTCATCCTCAATCAATCAATCCTGTGTCCCTTATTCACACGCTATATGATTTATTGGGGGTTTGTACTTATTCTATTATAACTCATAAGAAGAATACATAAAGCACTGTAACAAGCAAGACCTTACCAAATATACAATTGACACTAAAAAAACCTCAATAACCAATTAATAAGCCATAATTTGTGCATGAAAAAAGTCGAAACACACTGCTAGTTTAATCAGCGTTGATTGATACTTTGGTAATATTTCACTATAGGATAACACACACACACACACAGATTTGTTTTTCTAATCTACCATACCTACGTGCTCTATCTAACTTACGAATTAATAAAATACACCTGTAAAATAATTTGGTTAACTAGGGTTGTATAATGTCCGATAGGAAAGTTTTACCGATAATTTTACTTAATTAATAAGAAAAAGTAAATTAAATAAATAAAATCAGTCAGTACTTACTATAGTATTTTTTTTTTTTTTTTTTTTTTTTAACCAGGTGTCGTCGACCTCAACCTCCTTACGACGAGCGTAGACGGAGATGCCCAGTAGGAATTCATAAGGCTACGTGCTGTTGGAATTTAGTCACACAGAAAAACACATACATTGATAGCACCTACTAGCCTAACTCAACCTGAGGCAACTGTCCGCCGCCATCTTATTACCCCGACACAGATTTATGTGATTAATGAAAATAAAAGGTCAACCTGCAAATCTAGAAAGTAATAAAATAAAAATAAAACCAAAATGTATAGTTATGTGAATGCAAATAATTATATGCTATCTGTAAACTATGATAGCATCAGTACTTGATTATTATTATAGCAAGGATGTTGTTATCCCACACAGTACATTATTATTATTATTTGTCCAACAAGTTTATGCTTATGAGAGTAATAGCAAACTCTTCTCTGTGTGTGTGTTGCTTAGATTGTTAAAACATGAACACATTTTTCATGGTAATATGACCCTCTATCGGTTACTTCTGGAACGAAACGAAACGATAAATAGGAACTCTGTGTGTGTGTGTCCTATGATTTGCTATTGAGGATTGAGGTATATCCGCGTTTTACTAAGACCGTAACCGCGAAGTGGAAAAAGGCCCCCTCCATTTTTCTTCCATGTTGTGTCTGTCTGTTTCTAAATCAATGTAAAATGTTAATTAAACACACGTGCTTAATAATCTAAATTTGCAATACAGTACAATAATTACCTCTCCCTATTATAAAGGTAGCAAGCAAGGTTATATAGAATTAGTCAGACCTAATCTAACCAAATCTGTGGACCGGGTCAAACCACCCCGAAACTATCAAAACTTACTTACATAAAGAACATATACACTTGACACCATTCGCTAAAGTTCTCATCAATTTTGACTCCTATATGCCTGTTAAGTATCAAGGTGAGCATAAATTTTGACAGGTGAGCATAGGGAAAAGCAGTACCGGGTATAACTTACAATACGTTCATTCTTGAAGGCACTTTGGTGTGCCTTCAAGAATGAACGTATAATGTACTCTAAACCTGCTCTTAAACTGCAATGCAATTAGTTTGATGAAAGCCTACTTTGTGCTGAACTGGCTTTATTTTATATAGCCTGTTGCACTTAAAATTCATGTACAGTACTGTATGTTCACTGTCTTCATGTCCATGTGATCCGCCACTTGCATTATTTACATTTCCTAAGAAGAGGCAAGCTGCCCCAATCACTGCTCTGGACCTATCTTGCTTGGATACAAAATGACGTCTTTAAGTTAGAGGTCCAGAAGAAAGAGAGATAAATAGAGACGAGAACTGAAAAATGGTGTTCACGTTTTCATAAAATGACAATCTAGTGAAAGACACACACACACGTATTTAATTCGAGAGAAAATAAAGTACTAACTGTACATTATTTACATTATCGATTTTGTTAGATGATACAGAGAGATTATATACAGACAAAGAAGCCCGGCCACAATACTATTGACAAGAAGATTCTTAAGATGAGTCCACTATGGCTGTCGTGTTGAGGAGAATAATAATAATAATAATAATAATAATAATAACTTCCCCGTCAACTTTGGAGCTCGACTGCAATAAGCAAGCATCTAACCATCCATCCCCACCTACCCAATACTATACAAAATACACACTTACATACAGTATTATCATGTCACCTCAATCCCTCCCTCCCTTGTCTCTGATCAATGAACCCGAAAGAAAGAGGATTATTGTATGACGTAGTTTTGTTGGTTTGGAGAGCAAAATATACATACAATAATAATATTTCCCGTCCATTTACATCATCATTATCATTAAGACATCTCAAAATATCTATATAATTATTTATATTCTAAAATAAACAGTAATAACAGCTTGCTTACCTCGCTCGCTCGCTTTCTGTGTCCGCATTATCCGTATATAGCGTCCAGACTCGCCGCGAATAACGGGGATTGTCACTAGGTTATCATAAAAAGGTTGTTTAGTAGTCACTGCTGAGTAAAACATGGATTGAACACCATGTCGATCCACAGCCTTGAAGTCAATAGTAGCCATCTTACCCTGCCAAACTCCATTTTTTTTTTTTTCAATTATTCTACCAACACACACACACACACACAGATAATTGGCTGTGGTAGTATGTAATTGAAATATGGTATCTACTGTATATGGCTGAAAACAAACTAATTAACTGTAACCTAATGGTAGCATTATTGTCGTCATAACATCTATCTACTGTTATGTACTGTACAGTACAGCTTTACAACCATAGTAGGAGTTTATTCCAATAATTTATGTTAAATACAGTCTCCTTGATGAAATATTGCTTTACAGAACATTCACAAGAGAAGTCAATAGTGACAAACACAAAAATTAATAAACCCCTCACCTCCCACTTCATGTAAGCAGCAAGCTTAGCATGGTAAGATGGCTCCCAGTAACTTCACAGATCAAAACTGACGAGCCCTCTATGTATGTGTGTGTGTACTGTACCACAAAGCAGACCTTTTACTTATGAGTTGCTAATGATAAGGGAGATGTGTACGCATCTCGTGACATCGCCATGACATCGACAATGGTGACATGACTGACTTACAGAGAAAAAAAAGAAAGAATCCCCCCACATCTTCCTCAGTTAGTTTATTATCATTGTTTGTTTATTATTGTTTGTTTATTGTATCTATCATTCTTATATTATCATCAGCAGTTCTCTAGCCTACAACACTTGGGTGAACGAACTGATTCCAATTTTAAAAGTCAGGGCAGATAATAAAGAGACAGACACTTGCACTGATTTTGAGAAAGAAAGCAATGAAAAAAAGAATGTGAAAGAAAGTAAAGAAAGGGAAGTAGTCCAATCACTAAACAACTACAGTCGTCGTTTTGCTATACCGTATGTTTACTGAAATGTATACGTTGTGGCACAAACAATAACAACAGCCATGATACCCTTACATTTTTAGCTTTAGGTAAGGATTTATTATTGTGTTTTGGTGTGGCACAGTCTATATCACCCACCCCATCCACGAACCCTAGCTATAGGACCAAAGAGAGAGAGAATACATACATTTATTATCTGTTGGCCTAGCACAATCCCGTCAAGGCATATTTGGGAGGGAGAACATAATATAAATATGATCAACATGCTGGAATCGAATCCTAGCTAGGCCAACGATTTTGAGACAGTTAATGAATGGATGGTTGTTTACCCACTATACAAGTGGTTCTTAAACTTCTTTGCCTCACGCCTCCCTCTGCATTATGTATAGATCCCGCGCCCCCCTATCCCTTAAATTTCTTAGCAGTATTTGCAATATATATATATATATCACAGATTGTTTACCAAAACCCTGCTCGTGCCCCCCATGAAAGCTTCTGGCGGCCCCCAGTTTAAGAACCACTGAACTATACTGACTAGAGGATTGATTATATTATGCCGCAGCCAAACTAGAACTTGTTGAACTACATCAAAATGAACTCTGCAGACGATTTGATTTACTAATAATAAATTACTATAGAGGGTTTGGGATGACGGATATTAATCATTTCCATTCGTTTTTCATACATAAATATCACTCAATTCCAAGGTACTGTATAAATGTCTCCCCCTGCTGTTTGTTTTCGTTGTGTGTGATGTGTGTGTTAGACTTGGCAAGATGGCTGGCTGGTTTTAAAGAGTGGCTTCAGAAACAGTCCGGCCCCCTTACCTGCTTTCTCTAATTTGTTGTGTTTACATCATTTAAAGTAACCCCTCCGTTTATGAGTTTCTGTTCACGATTTCTCTTTGTACGCGAGTCTAACCTCGGACAACGACATAACAGGACGCGTGTGTTGTGTGTAGGTAGGTAGGTTATAAATAAGGTCTGTCTGTGTGTATAATAAATAATGGATGGATGGAATGGGGGGGTAGGGAGTACCGGATATGTATATTTTGTCCATACTTAGTTATTTTTTGTGCGTTTCTTATTCTGGAGGCTGGGGAAAAGGGAACGAACATGTCGAAGTAGTACGTAAAGTTTTGCAGATAACATACACATTGACTGGGGAAGAGAAAAAGGTTATTATGATCGAACGGACATACGAGTTATTATAGTAAATATACAGATAGTGCGTTATTTTATATTATGAAAGATACACGTTTTGTATACACATATCCCGTACGGTGTTTATAAGTTGCAGATCTGGTAGCCTATTTTGTTGTGTAAATAATTGGTGTAAATTAATTGTCTTGAATAACATTACATTTACTGATTAAGCCAATAACTTTAATGAGGGAGTATAGGTACATTTTCAGTAGGTTAAATAATACCTCGACATACAGGTAGGGAATGTTTTAATTGTTCTCCACAAATATATAAGTATTTTGTACAAGTTTACAAAAATTGTCTGGGGGTGATCAGCATGCTCTCCTTCTCCATTACAACAATAAACTCTTCAATTTAGTATTAAGAAATTCACCCCGAAGAAATACTAAGTGTAGTTATATATATATATTTTTTTTTTTTTTGTAAGTATACTGTAGTCTATATTAATTTGATGGCGCTTGGCTACAGTCTGTCTTTATCATCAAGTGTATATTTATGACGAAATCATCATCTACTACTATTCTTCAACGGGATTCTCACTCGGGTGATTGTGAATATAATATAATAATGGTGCAGGAAGGAATGCTGACCCTTATGCGGCGCTAATGGTGCTCCTCTCACCTGGTGGCGGAGCTGGCCTTCCACACCACCACTCAGCCCCCACCACTCCCGCCTCTCTCTCTCTCCTTCACGCTCCCCGCCCGACCCCATACTTCACAATCTAGCGACGGTTTTCTACGGCCATTGTTTGTGTTGACTTCTTTCAATTTTTTTTATGGAGTATTGATACAAACTATGATAGTTGGTGTTTGTGTGCACGAAACTATAGCTGTTCATCGTCATATCTCACAACAATTTGTGAAAACCTTGGAAATTTACACTATATTTGCCTTACAAATACTTCTGAATTGGCAACTATGCCCCGCCCTCTCTTTCACCCTCAAACTCCTACCTCCCCCCCCCCCCAGGAAAGGACTCCCCTTACATTTAGACTTTGATATTCACTTACATGTAAATTCTTGGCCTCTCTTTTATTCATCTTCCTTCCTCCCATTGCCGCTTTCTGTTTATTTATTCTTTTAGCGAATGAGTGTCTAGAAAACGCCCACAACTTTCCTCCCTCTCTTCTGTCACTTCAACCTCCATAATTTCTCCTACAGGCATAACCGGCGACGTCCCAATTCGTAAATTAGAACCTGACTTTACCTTCATCATTCTTGTGTTTATTATTAAAGAGCAGACATGTGTATAGGAGAGCCTTTCTGCTTACTATAGATCTTTAATTCAGAGGATATTTAGTAAATGAGAAATGGTATACACGAACATGTTATGAACATAGTGCATATGAAGCCAATGTAATGTATTGGGTAACCAAGTGGGCGTGGCTAAAGGCGGGGATTGAAATGAGATACCCTTTCTCTGCTTAACCTGTGTATTCCCTACAAAGTAATACCTTTTATAATGTTACTTACTCTTTACATGTCAACTACTATTTAATTACTAATAGTTTACGTGATTGATGTTTATTTGCCCACTATAAAACTACACTGGGTTAAAATATTATAGATAGTGTTTGCCAGTGGTTATCGTACATCGGGGTGTTGCAGTCATGGCGGTACGGGGATCAAATTACAAGGCACAGGTAAGTTTTGTTTGTTTAAAATTCGCTTCGCCTGTCAGCAGCTTCACACCTGAGAAGATGGATGAGACCACCCAAGTTGAGGCGAGGCCAGAAACAACCATTTTCTTCACAGCATCGTCGTTTTCCCCAAATAAAGTTTAATGATAATGATTTATACTATACAGTATAAAATCATACGCATAATGCAGAATATTTATGTGTATTGCTAATAACAAGTAACACCTCCAATACTTTCTAATAAGTAAATGGTAATATTTATAACTATATATAAATGGTATAATGAAAGGGTCCAACAGTTTAGCAAACATCGTTCAGGGTCAGCGAACTGCAGGAACACCAGCCAGGAGAGTTTTCGGAGGCTGCGTGAAACAATCATTTATCTTCGTTCAAAAAGTACTGAAATAAACACAATTACAGCCGCCATGGATATTTTTTTAAACGTAGTTCCGTGAGTAACCATCACATAACTCTACCTCTGTAATACATTTCCTTTAGATCAGTGGCGGCAAATGAAAAAAATTGGTCAGGCATTATCCGAAAGTTAATGAAAATGTACTATGTTACGTGAAACAAGTATGCCGTCTTGCCCTCTTTTCCAGTGTGCTTGGAACGGGTTGCCTATATTCTGTTATTTAATCTATTTCTATCATTGAGTATAGTTTAAAAGGAATCTAAACTTTTTAACAAATACGAAAGCAATGTTGTTATGGCTTTGTTGTAGTGGCTTGCATGAATAAGATCCATATTGAACAAAATACCTAACTAACTAAATTTCAGAAAAGTCAGCCAATTAAGCGTTCCACGTTGGTATGCACAGTCGCGGACATAAACTTTCTTCACTTTATTTTATTTAGATCATAACGTTGGATGATGATATTTAAATGCGCTGCTACTGCTCCTTTGAAAAGTAACTCTTAATATATAAGTGAATATGTGTTCATCACCAAACCTCCAATATTTCGCTCTTTATTGCTAAGTAGACAGGTGTCATGAGGTACTTTTGTTTACCACTGTACTGTTACGGTCAAAAGTTCTGTCACGTCTCCCGTCTGGTAAATGATGAGTGAACTATGGGAACAATAGAGATGTGAATGAGTTCTTTAAAAATTAGTTCTGGATGTATTGTAGGGTTTGTTTGTGTTTATCTAGAGTTCTAGACTATTTCCCGTGTTAAATTTTGCGCGGGAATGTGAGAGGTGAGGGCGGGAAACACAGGGTAGGTCGGAGGGCAAAAGTGATGTTTAGCGACTTGACACAGCCACTTGCTTACAATGATAGTTTCTGAGTGCTAGTGCATGGCCACCTAACACTATTCTTTGCAAACTGTGACACCCTATACACAATTTGTACTTCCATTCGTTTATCAAGTCAGGCGGTATATAGTGACCCCCTTACCAAAGATACACGTGATGGGTACACTTCGATTCATCCCTATTCCCGTTCGTAAGAGGATGCAAACCCCTAAGAACTAATGAAAATGTTGGCAAGCAGTGAGTGAGCAAGGCGGGAGGAAGGATTGTTTATCAAGCAATACAGGCTGTATTGTGATCCCTTACAACAGATAAACGCGATGTGTACACTTAATACAGACACCTAGCAAGCAGCAGCAGCACCTTCTTCCGTTCCCTCGTTCGTATGAGGATCCGAACCACATATAAGCTAATGGAAATGTTGTCGGCAAGCAGTGAGTGAGTGAAGCGGGCGGGGTGTTTGTGTGTGTGTGAGCAGGCGTGGCCGTTAGGGGAGCGCCGGCAGTTCTGCGTGTTGGCCGCCCCACAAACAGTATTTCATAATCCACGTCACTACTCTACCGGCTGCTCCCTTCACTTCCCACCCTCCCCTCCACTTCTCCCTTGCTCCCCCCCCCCCTTCCTTTTAATTCGTTCCCCCTCACAACACACATATCTTTCGCCTTTTACCCTCTTTTTTATTCTCTTCCTTCCCACCCTCCACTTTTCCATTCTTTTCATTCCACCTGTTGATCGAGTATCCTTTCCTTATACCTGACGAAATGGAGAAGCGATCTGCCTGCCTGTATGTACATACATACATATGGGGTTGTATTCATATCAGATAATTATGTACTGATAACTTCTCTACATTATATAAAACAAAAATGGAAGTTATATTCTTTTACTGAACATTGTTTTAATTTTCATTGCCAGTTGATTAGTCATGCACAAAGATGAGTAATGACATAATATTAAAACTTCTTGTGTATTATGACGATCCAACATTTCTTCACCCCCTCCCCTGGCTGGGTTTCGTGCTGGTGATTCTTATTATGTTCAGGTTAAGGAACCCAACCTTCATGAGCTGCCATGTGTTAGTTAACTTGGGAGACTCTTCATTTATTCAACCGAGAATCGACCTTCCTCCACTCAGGGGGGTAAAGCAACTTTGGATCGTGATAGTAGCCTACAGTATCTTTTACCTGATAGTAACGTACTGCTACTATCTCTAAGGTAGAATAGCGTCTCATACTATGGGCACTTCTGTAAACACTGTAGCACTTCATCAAAAGAACTTGAAATACAATAATAATGATTAGGTCACATTGGTTTGTTTGACTACGAGAAATCATTAAGTACCACCCTTTTCCATTAGTATCTTTTTGGAATGTCTCTTTCACCTACGAAATCAGTGTTAGACTAATCTTACCGTAACAATTGGAGGAATGTCTACATATGAATTGGAGCATGTGTAGAATTACAAAGGGAGTGCATATCAACGTTACACCTTCACCGGACACCGGAATACACGTCCACGATAAGACACACACAGGACAGCATGAAAAACCACTCCGAAGACGAGTAACCCACAAACCCAACACAGGAATGAATATATGTGTACTGTCCCCATTACCTCATCTTACTGTTTCATTTCTAACCTCGAATGTGCATGGGACTCTTGCGAGGACCCGAGATTAATGAGTGAGTGATGTAGTCAGAAAATTGAAGGTTAATGAGTCCTTCAAACATTGCCACGAAATAACACCTATCCTGTATTAAAGCAGCGTGTTTCGTGGCATAGTCTGGAGGAATCAGAAGCCTTCAACACTCTTACCCGATCACAGTAAAAACCACACATGTAGGGAACACGACTTTCGTTTCTGTCTGTACACTGGCGACCAATACAGTACAAAATCAATACCATCATTATATTGCCAGGTGTGTAAGGCCTACCTGCTGCCTATGTAAGGGGCCCACAATGGTATTCTCATATTTCAAGGGACCCTCAATTATTGTAGGGATCCTCAGGAGCCCTCACGTGTCAGGGGCCATGGTCTGTGTTTTTAACTTAAGTTACTTGGGGAATTCATAATTTTACAACCCACTCGTCACTCCCAATGAATAAATACTTGTATGTAATTGAATATAATATCCTTCTTGAATTTTATTATTATTATTATTTTTATTATGGAAAGAGGCATGGGGTATGTTGAAAAGAGAGGTATTAAAATGTATTTATTATCTATTATTAGGAGAGAGAGAGAGAGGAGTCACCAACACCCAAACCGACAGACATGCTAGGAAACTGTGTGTAAGTGTGTGTGTGTGTGTGGGGGGAGAGGGTGCGTCTGGTGGCAGGAGACAGTAACACATAAACCACGTCCAGTCAGCGGGGCGCCCAACGTGCTGCCGGGCTCCCGTGCCGAAAAACGCGCTAAACAAAGGGTTCCCGAGGACTCTTGCGACAGGAGAGTATAAGGCGGGGTGTTGGCTCTGAGGTTATAAGGGAGAGAGAGAGCGTGATCTGTATGTATGTATGTAGCCTTGAACTTATACCGTTATTCCGATGTTTATGTAAAAATTGATTGTTCTGTTATCGCTCCCGTGGCGTTTCTCTTTGTTTGTCACTGCTGAAGGAAGTAAAGGGAATGATCGGGTACACATTTGGCGTTGTATCAAAGAAATGTAGCCAAATACAGAATCGTACACCAGAGAAAACGGTTGTTATGAAGGATAACTATATTGATTGTGAGACACGCTTGCTTCACTAACACTAGAATGAGTAACTTGTGGTCATTTGGTTGTGAGTTAGTGCCAGTTAATCCTCACTCAGCCAGAAATGTAATATGGTACAAAGTATTCCAAGATATGTCCATAATCTTAGCTATGAAATACGTACAAGTAAATTGAGAGAAAAATTATATATAGTGTAAATTAACAACTGGAAATTGTGCAAAAAACA
The DNA here is from genome assembly GCA_033782935.1 of Petrolisthes cinctipes. Lineage (NCBI taxonomy): Eukaryota > Metazoa > Arthropoda > Malacostraca > Decapoda > Porcellanidae > Petrolisthes > Petrolisthes cinctipes. The sequence continues at coordinate 83,677 of JAWQEG010000573.1, forward strand.
GGACCAGATTAAAAGAAATTAATGATGGCCTGTTGCTTGGAATAGTTCGGAGAAACATTGCAAGTGCTCCAGGTTTACAACATTGTAATACCCCGTTTTAAGGCATATAATATTGCAGACCCATTCACTCTCCTTAAAGCTCTAATGAAATAGCAGATAGTGAACTGTAAAAGAAAAAAATTATATACGTGTTTCGAATTTTAGGAGGTTGTCTGTGGAGGGCCGGCCTATAATTCCTCTAAAGTTTACCAGGAAACACACTAATATATCTGCATGTCTGTAAATGTAAGAAGAAAGAATACTGTGTTCGGCCAGAAAGACCCTGTACTATAATAATTATGTGATCTGTTTTGTATCAAATTTTGGAGGAGTCAGCAGGAGCCCTCCAAATTGCCAATAAAAGATTACCCCAGCTGTTGTAATACACATAATTAAAAATTGATGTTATTTTAGTTTCCTACAAATTTCTACACACACACACACACACACAATGTAACCTACAGTACATTTAATATACATTCTGGCTTCCCATATAAATAAAGTGGATAAATAATTAACACAGACAATCTCTCTCTCTCTTTCTCTCTCTCAAACCAACTTAAGTTACTTAACATGAAGGTGAGTCTTGACAAAACACAAGAATGGGATTCACCGCCAGCTTCTAGTTTGCCTGCTAACCACTTGTACAAACAGAGAGTTCCACTGACATACAAACCTACCGTACTGTTGTTTATTCCGTACACATAACTGCAGGTTTGACTTTCATACGGAAATCCTGCCTGCTCCTTTGGCCGCATTTTCTGTTTTTATTTTCATGATTATTTCATTTTATTTATATGTATCTACATAAGTAATGAAACTATCTGCGAACAAATGAAAGGTAAGAAAAGAATACCAAAATAATCATGATTAAACATGTACCAGAAACACGACTACTGTCACTTTAACCAATGGCCGTGTTAATGAGTCTACAATTAGGCCTATTTTATATCCCGAAAGGCTAGGAATAAGCAAAATGATATAGACGTTCCGTAGCATATGTGATAGAGACAATTGTCAGATATTATTATTTCATTACTATTAGGCTATTATTATTATTATCTCCGCGCTCGACATCCCCTGTTAATTCCTACGTTAAATGGAACTAGAAGAAATATGGTTTGTAATTATACCATCCTCTACCAATTCTAACTCGAAAAATTAGCCCGTAGAAAAACCATAACATTGGCAAAAGTCGCGACGAAGTTCAAGTTGCAGCAAAACAAAACAAAATAACATCATGGAGGCTCCAGACATCCGTGGGCGTGGCCTGGGGATGTCAGGGATCAAATGTACCGTCTCTTTCACTGTTCTCTATTTTCCCGCTCTCACCGTACACATATCAAATATAATGAGTAACGCTATTCCTAACAATAGCTATAAACAAGGTTCGTTTCATGGAATTACAAGTAGGGTTAGGACTTGTAAAACACAAAGATATTCAGAAAGCGACGCACGGAAACTCTTCACAAACACGCAACGTGGAATCTGTCCGCTTGCCTTTTTCTATATTTTACTTTCCATTTTATACCAAGCTAATTCTGACTATGCATATTTCCACTGAAAAATATATACAGATAGATAAGTTGAAAGATCACATGAACGTATGCTATTATAAGTTTAAATATAAAGGCATTAAGATACAGCGACGTATAGATAACGTACGGTTGTGTACGATAACTCAGGCCAGGAGTGGGTGGTGGTTAGGATGGAGGATACACGGGTGGGAAGGGGGCCCCAGGGGCACTGGGGCAGGAGCGGAGAGGCCGGAGGGAGGAGGGGTGAATGAGGACTTTCTGGGCGGGGAGATAGGGAGGAAGAATAGGGGTGGTAGTGGTGGAGCGGGGCTGGGATCAAAAGATGGGGCGCCTAGCAACCAGTCTTTATGAAACTCTGTCCAGAATTGGGCAGTTAAGAGACAGTGGAGAGCTCATCTTCACGTCAAATGTCACAGGGATGCTGCTGCTTGGCGCGTGCATCTCCCGCCCCTCCATCCCGTCACGTGTGTGTGTGTGAGTGTGTGCGTATGTGTGCTTCGAGAGACAGGGAGGGAGAGGAGAGGAGAGGAGAGGGAGGGAAAGAAGGACTGGTGGGCGTGCCACAAACAGCGAGCGAACTTGCGTGTATGGCGTGACAACCAATATTCCTCCCATTTTCTTCACCGAATTCTCATGCGCCTGCCTTCTCTACACAAACTATCAGGTATAATGAACAAATAGTAATCATAGAGCGAATGAGGCAGGAAAAAGAGAGATTACGAGATGAATGAACGCGAAGATCACGCCACACACACGCACGCCATTCCCTCGCGCTTACCCCCACACCCCCTCCCCTCCCTCTTTATCAGAGAAATGCGTAGGTCCCCCGATGCTAAAGAAGTGTAAGGTCATTAAGTATCGCATGGTATGTAAAGAAAAGGTAATGAAAATATACAGTTAATAGAACAAAAACGCCGCTCTCTCATGTCGGCATCAACACGGAGAGGCAGATCGAGTTTAGCATCACGGCATCATCTGGAAGTGGTTGGTATTGAGGTGAGTGAACCCGAGGGAGGTTAGGGCTAGGGTCGGTAAGGGCGAGTGTCGGGGAGGATCGGTAAGAACTAAAACTCTTGTGCGTAAGTGAACCCGTGACCTCAAAGCCACAGTCGATACACATCACTGACTTTTTCAGGGCGCTTTTTCAACAGGACGGCATAAGGGTGGGTGTTGGGTGACCGGCGCAGGCAGACTGCAACTCTTCACCTCCGTCCTGTTACTTGCCTTGAATTTAGACCTCAGAGAACAACCAGATATACATTTTAGTTAGCCAGGGTATTTTCGTGAACATAGTAAGTGTTCCTGCGTTACAAGGGGTTATGTAGACGAAAAAAAATCGACAAAAACCGGTTCAATATTCATCATAACAAGAAAACAGTTCCCAGAGCGAGACCTGCCAGGACCAAGGGAGGCAGTGTTGCCATACTAAGATGTCTTATTTACCAACTGATAACGAGCTTTCTCGAGCTTTCCGCTATGCAGGTGACGATGCAAAATCGACACAGATGCCGACAATGATAATACTATATTAGGGTCTATCTTAAAGCAACAATTCATTGTTATAAACAAAAATCTTCCCTCCCTTTTCACGGTGAAATGAAACGAGAGCGACGGCGTGCTTTGCCATACACTCCCCTCCTGCTTTATGTTCCCCTGTTTACAAAATTGCCGTCAGTGTAAACGGAAATGTGCTGGAGATGCATAAAATATGTAAAAGAGAAGGGTGCTAATGAGCGATGCTGGAGAAAATGTTTGTTAATTGTGCCAGCTAATTAGGAAGCTCGCTAGATACCGTACTGTCTTGGAGAGTAGATAGGCCAACCCCCCCACCCCCTTACTCCACACAGAAAGAAAACACAGACACTCCCTCCTTCCTTTCCTCTCTCTGTCCTCGCGCGCTTTTTCTTTTCTCTCTTCTCTCTCATTATCGCCGTTTTTAACCTCCCTCCCGAAATGATGCATTAGATAATTGCTACAATATTATGTTAATTAGTTTCACACGGCAGCGAGGCCTGGCCTGCCTGCCTGTGTGACTGAGCCGCCAGTATTGAAATACTGTCCACCGCTAAAGGTCAAATAATTTTACTCTCTCTCACCACCCTTCACTGTTGAGTATATATGAATTATAAAACATAAATGTACTTACCATATGCGAATATTATATCTGAATATATATATCTATCCCATATAAATGAACCGATGTAGCTTACTCGTGCGTCAGTCAGCAGCTCGACAGGATGATGATTAGCTGGATTTTTTAGAATTTTGTTCTTTGTGATAGCGAATGGCCGAGGTGGCGTTTTGAACAGATCTTATTATAGTTAGCCTGCTATGGACAAGAGTAGAGAGAATGCAGTTAGACAAGTAACAAAGAGACAAGAAAAAGTGACGAGCCGATAAAGCATAATTTTAAAAGGAAAATGAACATTAGTGTATATATATAATACAAGATATAATTATAAAAACAATAGATACAGTACCTCAAATAGAGTTATATAACATCATCACCATCCATATTATTTTTCTGTCTTGATTTTTAATGGGTTGTGAGTAAGAAATTTAAAGAGGTAATTTGATTTGCATGCCATTTTTAAAACTCGGACAGTCTAAGGACATCAGCTATACAGAAAAGAATGTAACAGTGAGTTGTGAAAGAGAGAAAGCTAGCTACTAACCGCTACCTGTCTGTTGGTGTGTAAACAAGAAAGAGGTCTCTGAATATATTACATGATACTGTACACACACACACACACACGCTATATAAACACTATGAACCTTCTCAAGTGACCAGTTCAAGGCTAAGCTCCCTTGGTAGAACACACATAGCTGCTACCAATAGTGATTATTTAATTAAGGGGGTAGTATAGTGTGGAGGTGGTGAATTTGGAGCAAATGATTCCTCTAAACTATTCCAAGCAACAACAGGACACCATTATTTTTGTTAATCTGGTCCTGTTTCCTGGCATACTTTGGAGGAATCAAAGACGCACTAATGACACGGAAATTATCTTTGTATTGCATTACATTTTTCTTGTCACTATGTTTTTTTAAAACTATCGCTGTAAATAACCATCACATATTGCAACTCACAAACTGACAACACTACTATACTATTACAGCCATTATTACTATCGCATTTTGCACCTAATAGTACCACCACTACTAATACCACTATTACATGAGAGGACTGCAATAATTAACATACTGCAACTCACAAACTAACACTACTACTAAAATATTGCAACTATCATTACTATCATCACTATCGCATTTTGCAAGTAACAGTACCACCACTACTACTATACCACTATCACTTGAGAGGACTGCAATAATTAACATACTAGCATAATATTACAACTATCATTACTATCACTATCACATACGCGGATTGCACTAATAACACTACCATTACTTCATCATTGTCACCACTACCACCATTTTCAATAAACATTTATCAACAGCAAATAGGCAAGCTACCACAATTACCACTATCCAATTCTATAACCTTAATAAGCACTAATATATCACTAACCAACATCGGCTACCACAACTACCACTATCGATTTTTTTTTTACCCACAGTCAGCACCACAACTATCACTGGCTACCACAACTACCATTAACCAATTCTATACCCAGTTTATAATTCCACTAACCAACATCAACATTTTTACCCACTACCACTGACTACCACAACTACCATCGGATACCAACCACAATCATCATTCTATCTACCACAATCTACCTCTTCTCAACCCAGAAGTGATAGGCTACAGAAAGACAGACAGACAATGGGTTGGATGGAAGGTGTGTTGGTGCTCGGGGTATTGGTAACAGTGGTTGCTCGTGTCCCAGAGCCTGCTATTATTGACTCCAGGCATCGAGAGGAAAAGGGTGAGTGAGTGAGTCTTCTTATGGGGACAGTATAAAAACTTTTGGCACATTGGAGGTCATTGATTCCTCCAAAGTATGCCGGGAAACAGGACCAGAATAACAAAAGTAATGGTGGCCGATTGCTTGGAATATTTTGGAGGAATCAATTGCTCCAGATTTACCAACACTGTAGGCTACTGTCACCTTAAAGACCCCCATAAGAGGAAATTCTTTTGTTGGTGAATTGGAAGGGTTTTGATTCCTCCAAACTATGCCAAGTAACAGATCCCCTATTAGGACCATTGAGGGCGTCTGTTTTCTGGGATAGTTAGGAGGTATCAGTAGCCTTCCAATTTGCCAACATGAGAATCTTCCATTAATTCAGATTCATTGTGACTGGCTAAAGGAAAGAGATTTTTTTTTTTTTTTTTTAGGGGGGGGGGGCACCATCATAGTATCTGCATTTAATCCTTTACTCGTGTTGAATGGCCAGACGTGTGTGTAGTGAGGGAGTAACATCAATAAGACCTGCATAAATACTTAATAAAGATCGTGACTTTACATCCCAGAATACTCATAACGTTTAAATCTTCCCCAAACAACGAAGAGTTGTAATAATTATAGTTCATTGGTATGTCAGATATCAGATATTTCTAAACTCCAACAACACGACTTGCATATATATATATATATATATATATATATATATATATATATATATATATATATATATATATATATATATATATATTATGGATCGTGACAGTACAAACCCAATTTACTTTACATTATCTTTACGTTTGAATCTATCTCAAAACAACACTTATTATGGATTATGGCTTGTGACAGTACCTTATTATAAAGTACCTATATATTTTTTATTTTCCTTAAGTGTTGAATCTATCCCTACACAAACAGCATTACTATATATATATTTTTCTTATTAATTTTCTTTCTTGTGCACACACAAACAACACTACTCTATATTGTTTACTTTCATTACTATATATATATTTTTATTTGCATTATTATTTATTTTAATTTCTTTACATGTTAAATCTATTCCTACACAAACAACACTACTATATATTGTTTATTTTCATTACTATATATATATATCTTTATTTTCTTTACCTGATGAATCTATCCCAACACAAACAACACTACTATATATTATTTATTTTCATTACAATATATATATATATATATATATATATATATATATATATATATTCTTTACGTGATGAATATATCCCCACATCAGCTGGACTAGTGTTGAATGCCCCGTCGTGTGGAGAAGGAGCATCAGAGGGAACGTGTTTACCTTACTTCCTCTGTAATAATTTGCAAGGGACAGTGGACGGCACGTGTTCAGCTGGCTTCGGACAATGTTGTTTGTGTGAGTTGACAGTTATAGTGTAATGCTTCAACTTAATACATTATCCGAGTGTTTTTTTCATGAATCAACGACTATATTCTTCAACTTTTGTTTTTTTTTATGACCTTGTATGACATAATTTCCGTATTTTCTGACCTTTTACGACATGATCCCCTTTACGGCCCTGCAGACCTTTTATAACACAATATCCATTTTTTTTTTCTGACCTTTCACGACTTTTTTTCTTTTTATGACCTTGTATGACACAATTTCCGTATTTTCTGACCTCTTACGACATAATACCCGTTAAGGCCCTCACATTTCATGACACAATATCCATTTTCTTCCTGTCCTTGCATGACATAATATCCATTTTATTTTCTGACCTCTCATGACCTAATACCCGTTCCCTTTGACCTGGTTTGGGCATGTAGTTGAGAGGAGTTGCGGTGATGGGTCAGACACACTCCTGTCCTACTTCACAAACGTCGATGCCAACGCCAACACCGTGACCTCATGTGACCTCAGTGTTACCAAGATTCAGAATGTTTGTCAGGTGGGTGATATCAGTGTTACCAAGGCTCAGAATGTTTGTCAGGTGGGTGATATCAGTGTTACCAAGGCTCAGAATGTTTGTCAGGTGGGTGATATCAGTGTTACCAAGGTTCAGAATGTTTGTCAGGTGGGTGATATCAGTGTTACCAAGGCTCAGAATATTTGTCAAGTGGGGAATTTAATAACTGAATTTACATCAAAGAGACACAACTTAAACGGACCTCTTATCAAGCATAGAACAGAACTATTGTGTGTGTGTGTGTGTGTGTGTGTCTGTTTTTTATCTTCACAAATGGACACTAACCCCCCCCCCCCTCCCTCACGTTTAAGGGGATAATTCACTTTTGTTACATTGGAGTGCCATGATTCCTCCAAAGTATGCCAGGAAAGAGGACCACATAAAAAAAAAAAAATAATAATGGTGTTCTGTTGCTTGGAATAGTTTGGAGGAATCAGTTGCTCCACATTTACCAACACTATAATTCCCCCTTAATCTATTCACAGCTTCGTCTAGAAATGCCGTTAATGACCTTAGCCGAACCTGACTCAGAAGGCGAATGCGTGGACCAATATCTGGAAGTGACGGGCGGACAGGGAGGCAATTCTATTAAAATATGTGGAGATAATGCAGGACAACACCGTAAGTCACTAAATAATAATAATAATAATAATAATAATAATAATAACAATTGAATATACAAAATATAGTGAAATAATAATCCTGAGAATATAATTTACCCACTAGTAATAATATAGGGAATATACTTTAATACCAAGCCATGGATAATAATAATAATAATACAACTACAATTACTACGACTACTACTTTTACTACTACTACTACTACTACTACTACTAATAATAATAATAATAATAATAATAATACACCTACAATTACTACAACTACAACTTCTACTACTACTACTAATACATACATATACATACTAATACATAATAATAATACAAATATACATACCTTACACACAGTGGTGGTGAACGTAAAAGATGCAGAGGGTCCATTTATAGTGTCTGTCGTGAATACCGTCGTAACACCATCCTCTACTTGGCGTATCAAAATCACACAAATATCCTGTGATTCTCCTGACCTAGGTAAATATGATGGCGTTGGTGGTGGGGTTGGGGTTGGGGTTGGTGGTAGTGGTGGTGGGGTTGGTGGTAGAACTGGTGGTAGTGGTTGTTGTTGTTGTTGTTGTTGTTGTTGGTGGTGGTGGTGGTGGTGGTGGTGGTGCTGGTACTGGTAGTGAGGTTGGTGGTGGTGGTGGTGGTATTGGGGTTAGTGGTAGTGGTGGTTAGAGTTAAGGACAATAAAACTAATAATAATGATGTAATAGTAATGAATGTGATGATAAAAATAATGATGAAATGGTAATGAATATGATGATAATAATAATGATGTAATAGTAATTATGATAATAATAATGATGTAATAGTAATGAATAATGATGATAATAATAATGATGATATTAGTAGATATGATGATAAATATGGTGATAGTATGAATAGTAATTACCATATATTAACAAAACTAATGGTGATAGCCTGTTGTTTATACAATAGTTTGAAGGAATCATTTGCTCCAGATTTACCACCACTGTATTATACCCTATACAGTGTTGGTAAATCTGGAGCAACCGAGTCCTCCAAACAACTCCAAGCAGCAAAACACCATTATTTTTGTTCATTTGGTCCTGTTTCCTGGCATACTTTGGAGGAATCAAGGCACTCCAATGTAACAAAAGTGAATTGCCCCCTTAAGGTGGTATAATTCTTTTTTGGTACATTAGAGTGCCATGATTCCTCCAAAGTATGCCAGGAAACAGGACCAGAAAAGCAAAAATAATAGTGTTCTGTTGCTTGAAACAGTTTGGAGGACACGGTTGCTCCAGATTTACCAACACAAAATTGCCCCCTTAATAGCACCGATGGGTTAAAAATAATAGTGTTCTGTTGCATGAAATAGTTTGGAGGACACGGTTGCTCCAGATTTACCAACAACACAACTTCCCCCTTGACAGCACCAGTGGGTTGTGATCAATACTACCTAGAGCCAACAGGGAGTGTTAAGAGTTTCAACTATGTCAACAAAGAATCCACAGCAACACTAGACACTCCCGATGGAATCAAGCCAGGTATAAACATTAAGGAAGGGGAAGAAAAGGGGATTGATTGATGTGTATGTGTGTGTGTGTGTGTGTGTGTGTGTAGAGAGGGGAACTAAAAGGGATTGATTGTTGTGTATGTGTGTGTATGTAGAGAGGGGAACTAAAAGGGATTGATTGTTGTGTGAGTGTGTAGAGAGGGGAAGAAAGGGGATTGATTGATGTGTGTGTGTAGGTAGAGAGGGGAACTAAAAGGGATTGATTGTTGTGTGTGTGTGTGTGTGTGTGTGTGTGTGTGTGTGTGTGTGTGTGTGTAGAGAGAGGGGAAGAAAAAGGATTGATTGTTGTTGGGTGTGTTTGTAGAGAGAGGAATAAAGGGGATTGATTGTTGTTGTTGTTGTGTGTATGTGTGTGTGTGTGTATGTGTGTAGAGAGAGAGGGGAAGAAAAGGGATTGATTGTTGTGTGTGTGTAGAGAGGAAGAAAAGGGATTGATTGATGTGTGTGTAGAGGGGAAGAAAAGGGGATCGATTGTTGTGGGTGTGTAGAGGGAAAAAATTATTGCTGTGTGTGTAGAGAGAGGAAGAAAAGGAAAGAGGATTATACTCTGTGTGTGTAAAGGAGGGAAAAAAGATTATTGTAAAGAGAGGTAGGAAAGAGGATTATACTCTGTGTGTGTAAAGAAGGGAAAGGAAGAGGATTAGCTGTAAAGAATGGAAGGAGGGGAATGTAAGACATTTGCTGTTTGTGTAAAGAGGGGAAGAGGATTGCTGTAAAGAAAGGAAGGAAGGAAGGAAAGAGAGAAAGGTGAATTCTGTGTGGATAAAGAGAAGAAAAAAAGTATATAGCCTACTACTTCTCTGCTAAAAAAATATATATATATATATATATATATATATATATATATATATATATATACATATATAATCCCCCATGTTATGCTACTGTCTTGCTTCTTGACATCGTTCTTGATTGTATCTTGTTTATCCTGTTTATGTTGTTCAATTTTACTTTCTTCTGTACACCGTTCCTGTTTTTTTTACATTACTTCATCTTGTTTTATGTTGTTCCATCTTGTTTTATGTTTTTTCATCTTGTTTTATGTTATTTCATCTTGTTTCACCTTCTGTTTATTTTTTTTCATCCCTTGCCTGTTTGTTTATATAAGTTACATTGTTTCATATTATCAACAGGGATCGTTCCTGCTTGTTTGTTTACATTATTTCACGTTTTCAACAGGGGCCCGCCACCTTCAGGGGAGTTACACCGTGTGCGCGAAGGTAGAGACTGAAAGTTGTGGTCTGACGTGGTCTTCTAGTCCTGATGACTACTCCTTCACTATCACCGGCAACCCTACACTAGCCCCACAATTTAGTGAGGAGAGAGAGAGAGAGAGAGAGAGAGAGAGAGAGAGAGAGAGAGAGAGAGAGAGAGAGAGATGAATAAGCATATACTGTATAGGCTACAGAGAAAGGGGACGCACACACACACACACATAAGTACAAATACAGAGAGAGAGAGGGGACACACACACACATACATAAGTACAAATACAGAGAGAGAGAGAGAGAGAGAGGACACACACACGCACACATACATAAGTACACATACAGAGAGAGAGAGGACACACACACACACACACACACACACACACACACACACATACATAAGTACACATACAGAGAGAGAGAGAGAGAGAGAGGACACACACACACACACACACACACACATACGAAAGTACAGAGAGAGAGAGAGAGAGAGAGAGAGAGAGAGAGAGAGAGAGAGAGAGAGAGAGAGAGAGAGAACGAACATGTATAGGCTATTAACTCCAGTATAAAAATGAATGAAAACATAACAACCATTTATAAAACTTAGTGTACGAGTCTATGGAAATATGAATGATTGTATCCTAAAATAAATAACACTAGAATGTTTCCTCCCCTTCCTCTTCCTCCTCCTTTTTCTTCTTCCCTCCTCATCTTTCTCCTTCAAATCCATCTCCTCCCCTTCCCCTCCTCCTCTTTCTTCTCCCTTCTTCCCCCCCCCCACTCCTTTCCCTCCTTTTCCTTCTCCTTCCTTCTTCTTCCTTCCTTCCCCTTTCTTCTTCCCCTCCTTCCACTTTCTTCTTCTTCTCCTTCCCCTCTTCTGTTTCCTTCCCTCTCCCCCTCCTCTCCTTCCCCTCTTCCTTTCCCTCCTCTTTTTCCTTCCTCCCCTTCCCCTCTTCCTCTTTCTATTTTTTCTTTCTCTTCCCCCTCCTACTTTCCCTTTTCCTCTCCTTCCCTCCTCTCTTCCCTTCTCCTCCTTCCTCTACTTCCTTCCCCTCCCCCTCCCCTCATCCTCTTCATTTTTTTCCTTTCCCTCCTCCTCTTTCTTTTTCTTCTTCCTCTCCCCCCTCCTCCTTTCCTTCCTCTGTTTCCTTCTCCTTCTTCTTCCCTTCCTTTCAGACATCCAAATCAACGAGGATTGTCTAAGCCCCGCAACTGACTACCTGTTATTCTCCGTTGGCGAGTCTACAGAATCTGAGGAACCCATAATTCTCGTCTGTGGTACAAGGTTTCCACCAGACGTCAGCAGTAAGTATAAATTTATCCTACACATGTTAGTAATAAGAGTAAATTTATCCTACACATGTTAGTAGTAAGTGTAAATTTATCCTGCACGTGTTAGTAGTAAGAGTAAATTTATCCTACACATGTTAGTAGTAAGAGTAAATTTATCCTACACATGTTAGTAGTAAGTGTAAATTTATCCTGCACGTGTTAGTAGTAAGAGTAAATTTATCTTTCACATGTTAGCAGTAAGTGTAAATTTATCCTGCACGTGTTAGTAGTAAGTGTAAATTTATCCTTCACATGTTAGCAGTAAGAGTAAATTTATCCTGCACGTGTTAGTAGTAAGAGTAAATTTATCTTTCACATGTTAGTCGTAAGTGTAAATTTATCCTTCACATGTTAGCAGTAAGTGTAAATTTATCCTGCACGTGTTAGCCATAGTCAGTCGTATTAGTTAGTATATATAGGTCATAAAATTATCAACTATAATTATATATTATGAAAACAGTCACTCCTTCATAAAAAAAATAATAATATATAAATAATAATAATAACCTCCCTCCCTCTTTCCTCAATAACTACAAAACAAATTATAATAACCCCCTTCTTCCCACAACAATAACAAATACACTAAAATAACCCTTCTTTTCCACAACAATAATAACAAAACAAATTATAATAACTCCCACTTTTCCCTACAACAACAACAAGAACAACAAACATTATATAATAACCTCCACATTTCCTGAACAAAAATAACAACAAAACAAATTAAAATAACTCTTCTTTCCCCACCACCACCAGCAACAAACATAATAAAATAACCTCCACCTTTCCTCAACAACAATAACAACAAAACAAATTAAAATAACCCCCATCTTCCCCCAACAACAATAACTCCCCTCTCTTCTTCTTCTTTTTCCCCAGGTTCCAGCGATAGATTTAAAGTGATAGCAAATTCTGTCGAGGCAGGAGACAATGACCTCGACAACAGAGGCTTCCATCTCAGCTATATGCAGAAGGCCTGCTGAGTGTGTGCTGAGTGCTTGCTGCCTAATAAAGGACCCGGTGTGTGATCGTGTATGAATATTGGAGGCTTCTGATTTCCTCCTGACTATGCCACGAAACAACAAGCTCCTTCCATATTCTGATTCCTGTTGTCTATGCCATGAAACAACAAGCTCCTTCCATATTCTGATTCCTGCTGTCTATGCCACGAAACAACAAGCTCCTTCCATATTCTGATTCCTGCTGTCTATGCTATGAAACAACAAGCTCCTTCCATATAGGTGTGTGTGTGTGTGTTTCGTGGCAATATTTGAAGGACTAATCTACGTCCAATTTTCTGACTACATCACCTCGGGAAATTATGAAGAGAAGAGAAGAGTAAAATAGAAAAGAAAGAGATACACAGTTTAATAATGGAAGACACAAAGCCCAACAGGATTTTTTTTTTATTTATTTATTGACTTTGTGTTTTATTTATTCTATTTTTTTTTCTTTTTTTTTTTTTTTGCTACAAGGGCAAGCAAGATGGAAAATAAGAATAGAGAAAAGAGAGAGTCAAACTATATAAAATAATTTGGTTAGTGAGGAGAATTATTATACATTTATCATTATTATTTATTTATTATTTGTTGTTTTGTTTTTTATTTATTAAACACATACAATAAAATATTAATCAACAATAATTTTCTCAATCAATTCCACCAGTTATAAAACATTCTTATTAATTAATGGGACCCTGTAGTGTAGTCAGAAAATTGGAGGCAAACGAGTGCTCCAATTATTGCCACGAAACACTACCTATATAGAAGGAGCTTGTTTCGTGGCATGAAGGAAACAGAAGCCTCCAATTTTCATACACGATCACAGGGTCCTTATATACATTAATATGATACATTGGAGTACCTTGATTCCTCCAAAGTATACCAGGAAACAGGATTAACAAGGATTACGGTGGTCTGTTGGTTGCTTGGAGTAGTTTGGAGTAATCAGTTTAGTTACCGGGTACTCCAGATTTACCAACACTGTGTACACTATAACAATATACCCCCTTAATGACCCTGTGATCGTGTATGGAAATTGTAGGCTTCTGATTCCTCCTGACTATGCCACGAAACAAGGTCCTTCCATATAGGTGTGTGTGTGTGTGTGTGTGTGTTTCGTGGCAATATTTGAAGGACTCGTTTACCTCCAATTTTCTTACTACATCACAGGGTCCCACAAAAATTGTTATCATTGGAATCCCGTACTATAGACATGGATTATTATTTTTATTATTTATATATCGATGCAATTTTTTTTTTTTTTTCGCCAGGACTAAAATAATAAAATTAGCAAACTCAATTGTTGAATGGCTGTGAGTTCCCTTGTGAATGCATTACTACAAAAAAAAAAATATATATATATACGTATATAAATAAACAACAAACATCACACACAAACAAAGTATTACCCACATCAACAACAACAAAGTATAACCCACACGTTGCTTTCATTGAGACCGAGTTTTTATTTATTGATTTTTTTTCGGGGGGGGGGGGAAGGAAGGGGGAGAGAAAGGGGTTAATATACAAAATAATAATATAAAAACAAAAACTATTACCCAGTCGTTGCATTCACTGGGCCAGTTTTATATATACGGTATATATATATATGTATATATGTTTTTTTTTTTTTTTTTTTTGGGGGGGGAAGAGGAGGGAATTCAGCGAAACTTCAATATTCATCTAACGGCGACGCACACTCGAGCTCGTAAAATCGCGACCACGTCCCCAAAATGTTTATGTCATCTGAGCTGGTAACACTGTGTGGGGAAGGTGTTATTGTAGATGAAAGATTGTATCATGTCGCTCTACCATGTTCCACCTACTCTGATTCCTCACCAAATAAATGTTACCAGCTCAAATGGCATAAACATCTAAGTACGTGGTCGCGAATTTACGAGCTCGGGTGTACAATACGATATATATATATATGAGAAACAGAGTGTGGAGGAGTTATTAGTAGACTTGTGTGATGTACAAAGAGAAATAAGTCCAGTCATGACAAGGTTTATTTAGGGAGTGTGTGTGTGTGTGTGTGTGTGTAAAGATGAACAACGGAACGATAGATGGCCGCGCTGGGTCTAGTAAATAAAATTAAGAAGTTGTAGGGTTAAAATAAAGAAATAGTAGGTAAGGTAAGGACAACAAAAACACAGGAATGATAGAAGGAAAGGAGGAACAGGCAATTTTTATTAAAGAAGGGAAAGAAAGGAGGGATAGACAATTTTATTCAGGAAGGAAAGAAAGTCTCGAATGCATGCAAGACAAATAAGGACCCCCGTGATGTAGTCAGAAATGTGGAGGCCAGGGAGTCCTTCAAACATTGCCACGAAACACCACCTACATTAAAAAAGCTTGTTTCGTGGCATTGTCAGGAGGAATCAGATGCTACCTGGAACACAGCCTACATTGAAAAAAATTGTTGTTTCGTGGCATGGTAGTCAGCTGGAATCAAATGTCACCAAGAATGACACCACCTACATTAAAAGAGCTTGTTTCGTGGCAAAGTCGGAGGAATCAAAAGCCACCAGGTCTCATAGGGCCGCCCACGATCACAGGCTGCCTTAAGCAAAAAGTTGAGTTCATTTGTCATTAGAAATAGAGTAGGTGCTAAGTGCCCGACCTATTAACCCAGCCCTGGTTGCCTACTTCGAGTATATAAAGCAGCAGGAAGGCACGAAGCAGTACAGTTTGTGGTGTGCTGTGTCTGTGTCTGTCTGTGCATGTGTGTCACGTCTTAATTGCTGCTGACTCCAGTTTTTTGGTGTGGTGTGTCTGTGTGTATGTGTGTATGTGTGTGTGTGTGTGTGTATCACGTTAATTGCTGCTGACTCCAGTTTGTGGTGTGGTGTGTCTGTGTGTGTTTGTGTCAAGTCTTTAATTCATTGCTGCGGACTCCACGGTAAATACGTGTTATTTCTATACTACATATATTTAATTTCTATACTCCATATATTTAATTTCTCTACTCCATATATTTAATTTATTGTGGCTTGTGACAGTCTTGAATTGTGCAACATTTTAGTATATTTGGTCTTGCTTGGTTTGCAATATATTTACCGATGTTGGTGTCTAACTGGCAGAAGCTGGTTGGTGATTTATTGAAAGGTGTTATTAGTGGTAAATATGGAGCAACTTATTCCTCCAAAACTATTCCAACCAACAAGTCAAAACATAATTTTCTTTTAATTTGCTCCGACTCAGATGGGCTACGGTTTATGGATTGTGACTGTACCTTTCCCAACACAACACAACACAACACATGTACAGTCGGCAGCAAAAGTCCTGTCGCCTCACTTGCTTCACCGAGGCACGCGATGTTCATAGAGACTCATGATTATTAGGTGTATGAAACGTGCGTATTTCTTGAGTACATGAACACTGCGTGTCTCGGTGAAGCAGGTGAGGTTACAGGACTTCTGCCGCCGACTGTACAGTTAAGGACCCTGTGAACGTGTATGAAAATTGGGGGCTTCTGATTCCTCCTGACCATGCCACGAAACAAGGTCCTTCCATATAGATGGTGTTTCGTGGCAATATTTGAAGGACTCTTTTACCTCCATTTTTCTGACTACATCACAGGGTCCCTTGAGAGCCATAGTAAGTATCCAGGTCTGTTTGTAATAGTCTGAGGATGGAGTATTAAGGGACCCTGTGTTGTAGTCAGAAAATTGGAGGTAAACGAGTCCTTCAAATTTCGTCACGAAACACCACAAATATGGAATGAGCTTGTTTCGTGGCATAGACAGGAGGAATCAGAAGCCACCAAGTCTCATACACGATCATAGGGTCCTTAATTAAACGAGTTCCATACAGCGAGAAAGAAAGTATGAGACAAGATAAGCTAAACATTGTTATTGGATCACTGGTAATGTCAAATTATTTCAAATTTCAACAACAACAACACCTGGACACTTATTACGAGGATATAAAATTCAGCGTTGTTGTAATTTGTTCACTGTTAATGTCTGATGATTCCAAATTTCAACAACAACAACAACAACAACAACAAGACCAGCTGGATATTTATTATGACTCGTGACTAATTGTACTTTTGGCAGGTTTGGTGATGGAGGAAAGAGAGGATCAAGAATTAAGGGAAGGTTCTCATGTTGGTAAATTTGGAGCAACTGATTCCTCCAAACAATTCCAGGCAATAGAACTCCTTCATTTTTTTTCATCTGTTCCTGTTTCCTGGCATATTTTGGAGGAATCGAGAAGCTCCAATGTAACAAAAGCGAATTACCCCCTTAATATGGTCCTGTTTCCTAGCATACTTTGGAGGAATCAAAGCACTCCAATTCACCAAGAAAAGCATCTCCCCTTAATCTATTTTGTTCACTAATGATGGTAATTATTGATTTATTTTTGACAGGTGTGGTGAGGGAGGCAGGATGACTACTGTTGTGATGATGATGATGATGATGATGGGGGTAGTAGTGACAGGTATGCAGATCATTGAGGAAGAACAGCTGGAATCACAACAACAACAGCTACAACAAATAGAACAACAGCTACAACAACAACAACAACTACAACTACAGGATCAAGAACAGCTACAACTACAACTAGAACAGCAGCTAGACGACTCCATCCCCTCTGATAACGACGACGACAACAACCAGATTAACAACAGAGATGAAAGACGTGGGTTTTTATTCACTTTTTCATCGGTTCTGTGTAACCTAAGTTTCCCTAAAGTACGATTACATTACATGAATCCCATAAAAATAATTCATATTTCCAAAATATGAAGATATATGTCAAAGTAGATTATTATATTACAATGAGAACTGGCAGAAAAGAAATTAAGTACAGAATAAAAGGGAATATGAAATATCTAATCTAACTACTATTAAGGACCCTGTGATCGTGTATGAAAACTGGAGGCTTCCGATTCCTCCTGACCACTCCATGAAACAAGCTCCATCCATATAGGTGGCGTTTCGTGGCAATATTTGAAGGACTCGTATAACTCCAATTTTCTGACTAGCCTACATCACAGGGTCCTTAAGGGGGAAGGAAGTGAGTACTGTACAGTGTTGGTAAATCTGGAGCAACTGATTCTTCCAAACTATCCCAAGCAACAGAACACCATTATTTTTGTTCATCTGGTCCTGTTTCCTGGCATATACTCTGGAGGAATCATGGCGCTCCAATTTGCCAAAAGTCTACTATCCCCTTAATTAAAGCCTTCCAAGCCAGGTAGGTGTGGCCGTGATGTGATCCAGTGATGAGGACTGATAGAACCACGTGTGCGGGGACCAGGTACCAATACGTTAAAAAAAATACAATAAATATTATATCTAAATGGAAATCTGCTTGTACAGTCGGCCTTAGGAATTCGTACACACACTCTAGGCTTTAAGGATTCACAACACACAGAAAATATAAGTTTATGTAACTGTAACACATCATCATAATAGATTTGTTGTTTTGCAATCACTGAGTCACTTGGTAGACCATTCACTGCAGTATTTTCACGATAATGACTTCGCTTTAAGATGAGCCTGTATACGAATTTCTGAGGCTAACTGTAGGCTATATGCTCTTTAAGGGGGTAATTCACTTTCGTTACTTTGGAGAGCCTTGATTCCTCCAAAAAAATATGTCAGGAAACAGGACGAGAAGAACAAAAGTAATGGAGTTCTGTTGCTTGGAATAGTTTGGAGGAATCATTTACTCCAGAGTTACCAACACTATATTTCCCCCTTAAGATAAGCCTGTATATGAATTTCTGTGGCCAACTGTACATGCTCTTTAATGACCCTTACCCCGGGGGCCAACTAATAATGACGTCAACAAGGCAGGCAGGTATGGGGGGGGGGGGGAATTAGATGTGGTTATTATTGTTCTCTGTGTTATTATTATTATTGTTATTATCTTTATTATTACTGGTTTTCTTATCGTTGTTATTGTTATTATCTTTGTTATTACTGTTTTTCTTATAGTTGTTATTGTTATAATCTTTGTTATTACTGTTTTTCTTATCGATGTTACTGTTATTCTGTTATTGTTATTATCTTTGTTATTACTGTTCTTATCAATGTTATTGTTATTATCTTTGTTTTTACTGTGTTTCTGATTGTTGCTGTTGTTTTTGTTGTTGTTTGTTGTTTTAGTGGGCGTGGTGGTGCTCCCTTCTTTCCATTCTCACCTATGCGAGGCTACCAAGACAGGTGTGACAGAGACGGGGGTGTGTCTGCCTTACTTCACCTGCCTGGCTGTAGGGGCGGTACACAAGGGACACTGTAGGCTGGGACTAGGACACTGCTGCGTATGTGAGTATTATTTTCAGTGAGTGAGAGTGAGAGTGAGAGTGAGAGTGAGACAGAGACAGAGACAGAGACAGAGACAGAGACAGAGACAGAGAGAGAGAGAGAGAGAGAGAGAGAGAGAGAGAGAGAGAGAGAGAGAGAGAGAGAGAGAGAGAGAGAGAGAGAGAGAGAGAGTGTGTGTGTGTGTGTATAAGAAAGGGTTGTGTGTAAATATAAGAAAGGTGTGTGTGTGTATAAGAAAGGAAACTGTATAAATATAAGGAAGGTGTGTGTGTGTGTGTATATATAACAAAGGATTGTGTATAAATATAAGAAAGGTGTGTGTGTGTGTGTATAAGAAAGGGTTGTGTGTAAATATAAGAAAGGTGTGTGTGTGTGTGTGTGTGTGTCGTTAATGTTGTTGTTGTTGTATGTCTTATTATAGTGTGTATATTTTGTTGTTATTGTTTGTTAATGTATACTATTGTTGTTACTGTTAATGTTGTTGTTGTTGTTGTTACTTTTAATGTTGTTGTTGTTGTTGTTTCAGTTGAGAAGACGTGTGGTCAGAATTCCAAGTCTAAAGTGACCTATTTTACTGATGCCAGGGTCAACGCCACCAGTTTGTCCAATTGTGCCGTCGTTATAAATAAAGCTCATAACATCTGTCAGGTTGGTACACACACACACACACACACACACACACACACACACAAAGAAAAAGATAGATATTGAAAACTTGCATCAACAAAGAATACCAACAAAGAGAGGAAACAGTAAGAAATTATTTAAAAGAAGAGGAGACAAAGATGTACAGAAATATATCTTTCCAAATATAGTAATACATCAATGAAATGCATTACCAGAACAAGTGGTTTGCACCAGAAATATAGGCTACATAACTTTAAAGAAAAATATGATAATTGGGTTTTAAAGAATGGGACATTACGAGCTTGACTCAATCCTGTAAAGATACAAATAGGTAAACCTTTCTTATATTTACACACAACTCTTTTTTTATATTTACAAACACACACACACACCTTTCTTATATTTACACAACCCTTTTTTATATTTACACACACACACACACGCACAACCCTTTATATATTTACACACACACACACACACACACACCTGTCTTATATTTACACAACCCTTTTTTATATTTACACACACACACACACGCACAACCCTTTATATATTTACACACACACACACACACCTGTCTTATATTTACACAACCCTTTTTATATTTACACACACACACAACCCTTTTTTATATTTACACACACACACCTTTCTTATATTTACACAACCCTTTCTTATATTTACACACACACACACACACACCATTCTTATATACTCAAACACACAAAATCTCTCTCCCATTCACAACCCTTTCATATCCCTCCCACACCCACCACCCTCTTTCTCGCCCCATCCCTCACACACGCACACACACACACATCTTTTTTCTCGCTCACATACCCTCTCTCTCTCTCACACACCCATTCTCACATTTTCACACCCTCTCTCACCCACCCCACCCACAGCTGCGTTTGTCTATGATAGAGTTGGAACTGAGTGAGCCAAACTACGAGGGAGTGTGTGACAACCAATACCTACAAGTCATAGGAGCAGACAAACAAATGTTTCATATCTGCGGAACTAACACGGGACAACACTGTACGTGGGTATTGTTTGTGTGTGTGTATACATTGTGTGTATGTTTGTGGGTATTGTGTGTGTGTTTGTGTGTGGGTATTGTGCGTGTGTACGTGGGTATTGTGTGTGTGTGTGTAAGAGAGGGTATTGTGTTTTTTAGGAGGGGAAAGGTGTGTGTGTGTTGTGTTTGTGTGTGTAATAGAGGGTATTGTGTTTTTGAGGGAGAGAAAGGTGTGTGTGTGTGTGTGTGTGTGTAAGAGAGGGTATTGTGTTTTTTAGGAGGGGAAAGGTGTGTGTGTGTGTTGTGTTTGTGTGTGTAATAGAGGGTATTGTGTTTTTGAGGGAGAGAAAGGTGTGTGTGTGTGTGTGTGTGTGTGTGTGTGTTAATTAATCTGGAGCAACTGATATCTCTAATAAACTTTTACAGACAACAGGATATCATTATTTTGGTTAATCTGGTCCTGTTTCCTGGAATACTTTTGAGGAATCAAGGCGTTCTAATGTACCAAAAGTGTTGTATTATTATTATTACAGTGTTGTGTAAACATATAAGAATATATTATTATAGTGTTGTATTATAGAGTGGGTATGTATGTATCTAAGTATGTATTATTTTTATTATTCCATTTATACACAAATTTTCAAGTGCAGTACGAGTATAATATAATTCTTATTTTTTCCCCTCCTTCCTCTTCGTTAAAATAGTGATAGTTCCCGTCATTATTAATCCCTTTACATACAAATTGTTAAGTATAATATGATTCTCTTTTTTTCCCTTCCTTCCTCTTCGTTAAAATAGTGATAGTTCCCGTCATTATTAATCCCTTTACATACAAATTGTTAAGTATAATATGATCCTTCTTTTTTTCCCCTCCGTTAAAATAGTGATAGTTCCCGCCAGAACTAGCCCCGGTCCATTCACCATTAGTATCATCAATAATGTTATCGCTGGCAGTAATATCAACGCTAATACCAAGTGGCACATCAAGATCGAGCAGCTGTCCTGTCAATCACCATACTTAGGTTAGTTCTATGTATGTATGTATGTATGTATGTACTTAGGTTAGTTCTATGTATGTATGTACTTAGGTTAGTTCTATGTATGTATGTACTTAGGTTAGTTCTATGTATGTATGTACTTAGGTTAGTTCTATGTATGTATGTACTTAGGTTAGTTCTATGTATGTATGTACTTAGGTTAGTTCTATGTATGTATGTATGTATGTATGTACTTAGGTTAGTTCTATGTATGTATGTATGTATGTATGTACTTAGGTTAGTTCTATGTATGTATGTATGTATGTATGTACTTAGGTTAGTTCTATGTATGTATGTATGTATGTATGTACTTAGGTTAGTTCTATGTATGTATGTATGTATGTATGTACTTAGGTTAGTTCTATGTATGTATGTATGTATGTATGTACTTAGGTTAGTTCTATGTATGTATGTATGTATGTATGTACTTAGGTTAGTTCTATGTATGTATGTATGTACTTAGGTTAGTTCTATGTATGTATGTATGTATGTATGTACTTAGGTTAGTTCTATGTATGTATGTATGTATGTATGTACTTAGGTTAGTTCTATGTATGTATGTATGAATGTATGTACTTAGGTTAGTTCTATGTATGTTTGTATGTATGTATGTACTTAGGTTAGTTCTATGTATGTATGTATGTACTTAGGTTAGTTCTATGTATCTATGTATGTACTTGGGTTAGTTCTATGTATGTATGTATGTATGTATGTACAGTTGCCCACACATGAGGCTGTTATGGCTCGTTACTTGTGAGGTGGCTACAACGAAAGGAAATTTAAGTGAAAAAAGATGTAGTTCGTTGACAGGCAGACAGTAAAATATTATTACTATCTGCTTGTCAACAAACTATAACTTTTGCTCACTTTCCTTCCCGTTGTAGGTATCTCACAAGTAGCGAGGCATACCAGATTCATGTGTGGGCAACTTTACCTATGTATGTATGTATGACTTCGGTTAGTTCTATGTAAGTATGTATGTATTGTATACGTAACTAAGTCAGTCCTATGTATGTATGCATTGTACCCAGCTCAGTTTTATGTATGTATGCATGTATTGTACCCAGGTCAGTTTTATGTATGTATGTATTGTACCCAGGTCAGTTGTATGTATGTATGTATGTACTGTATGAACATTGGATGAAACAAAAACAATAAAACTCATATTACAGTTCAAATATCATGTTGGACACTATGACAAAAATGGCCTCTGTTCCGCATGCCTTTCCTATCTTCAACTTTCCTAACCTCTTCCCTTCCTAATTCTCCCTGTACAGTCGCGGCACATAATCCTTGATCAGGGTGTAAGGGGAAGTCTGGTCAAGGATTATGTGCCGCGACTGTACAGTCGGCGGCAAAAGTCCTGTCGCCTCACGTGCTTCACCGAAGCAAGCAATGTTCATAGACTCGAGATTATTAGGTGTATAAAACATGCGTATTTCTCGAGTCCATGAACACTGTGCGTCTCGGTGAAGCAGGTGAGGCGACAGGACTTTTGCCGCCGACTGTACATCCTGTCGTCTACCACCTGCCTCCATTTCCATGCATATCACCGCCGCCTTCCCTCCCGTCCCCTCATTCTCCGCCTCTTCCACACTTCTTTCACTTCCACTCACAGTAACTCGATCCTCTCTCTTCATTCTCGCGCTACCAGACTTTCCTTCTCCTCTTTCTCTTTTAAAACCTCCTTCCTGAATAATTTCTTGTTTTCTCTAAACTTCTCACTCAGTTTCCTACTCTCCTCATCCACTCTCCTTTAACTCTCACTCACCATCCTCTTCACTTGTCTCCGACATACATTATATTCTCTCTTCTACCTCTCTTTCACTTCTTCTGACCACCAAGCACTCCCTTTCTTGTCCTTCTTCTGTGTTTTGTATCCCACTACCTCTGCTGCTGTCCTCATTACTAGTGTCTTAAACATTTCATATACATCATTCACTCCCACTCCCTACCCTATACTCAGCCTTGTATCTCCCAGCACCTCACCCACCCTCCTCTTATATTCCTCTCTATACTCACTGTCATTCAATCTTCCACTTGCCATCTCCCTCTTGTTCCCCCCCTTCATCCCTCCTACAGTACTCCCACTTAACCCTGACCTTAATCCTTACCAAGACCGCAAAAATGCGGCAAAATGGTCAGAGCACTGAAACATTCCTTTCACCACTCTAGCATCCACCAAATCTTCCCTTATCCTTTCATCAACAACAACGTACTGTAATCTATCAAACGCATTTGCTCTCCCCTTTCATTTCTCGTCTTCCAATAATAATAATAATAATAGTAATCATCCTCATCTAGTGGTTTATATTTTATACATTATAGTTAATTATTATCAACATACTATCTTCACCCCCAACACTAGCATCTGCTTTCTTTACAGCACCAGTGGGTTGTGACCAGTACTATCTCCAGTCCACAGGCAGTGTTAAGAGTTTCAACTATGCCACTACACCGTCCTCAGCCCTTATACCTAATACTGTTTGGCCAGGTAACGCACTCTCACCCCTTTTCTTCGCCATCTAAGTATCCAGGTAACCAATTCTCTCCTTTTCTTCTCTTCCCTCTATCATCCTTCTCACCTTATTCCATCGCCCCTCTTGCTCCTCCCTTTTTTATTTCTCCACTACAATGAAATTGACTGACCACAGTATACGTACGTGCGTGTGTGTGTTATAAAATATTACTTAGTAAGTCGTGGAGAGAGTTGGATATACTGGCTTCAACTTTTTATTACAATTTCAGGAATATATTAAAGTTATGTGTGTGCTTACCAAGTATATTTGGTATCCATGACAGGGACACGACACCTACAGGAAACCTATACTATCTGTGTGAAACCTGGACTGAACCATTGTGGACTTTCTTGGACTCCTTCTTCCGATCAACCAAGCTTCACCATCACTGATCAATATTTTTCCAACGAAACTTTGCCAGGAGGTAATATTATGGCAGGTTATAATTAAAGTATTCTTCTAGTACAACAATATCTGTACCTTACTGTAAATTGAACTAAACATGAGTACAACATAGTAACATCATCTAACCACCACATCACATTATCTTCCTTCATTTCACCATCCTACCTGTTGGCTACCTAATGGTTTGTTGAAAAGTAACTTACATTTTGGGCAATATACCGGTATGCATCTTTAATGGGGTAGTAGTGTTGGTAAATCTGGAGCAACTGTTTCTTCCAGACTATTCCCAGCAACAGGGCACCATTATTCGTTTTTCTGGCATACAATGGAGGAATCAAGGAGCTCTAATGAACCAATAGTATACTATCCCCATATCAGGTACTGATATTGACTATCCCACTGTGTTACAGGCTTCCAATCTATCCACTCCTTCCCAACCTATATAACCCATCTCAAAGGATTCCCCGTAAGGGAAGTATTGTCTGCGGTGATGTGGGTAGAACTTCAAGGGCTTTGGCATCCCTTCGGCCCCAGCCAATCCTATTCCGTTCTTCAATTGTCCCTCCATTCCTTCTCTTTCCTCCGTGCTTTTATCCCACCTCTCTAACACTTTTTCCCACTGATGAGGGATGGTTCTATCCAGAAATGAGGAATTTGGTATCCTCTACCACACCCTGGCCTACATGTTCTGTCTGTCTCTCTTATTATTTCTCATTCCTTCTGGGTAGCCGACGAGATCGCCCGATTGGGTGGCACAACAAGAAAGGCTACTGACGGTGGGTTTGTTGGCTCGGGGGTACATGCATGTGAGCCAGCAATCCCCTCTTCTGTTGTCTTTGAAGAAACAGATCTCACAATCTAACTGGCTCCCTTTGGGGGTCCGAGCATCTACACGGCTTCGGTCAACCAGACTAGGGACTGCTCGGCCAGACAGTCTGGGGAACTACTACAACAACAACAAAAACTACAATAACTCAAAGGATTTCACTGATGTAATGATATCCAGAGAAACTATCCCTGCAGTAAGCTATAAGTTGATATTAATATAGTAAAAGGAAGAGACGAGACTGCACTAGGCATGAAAAGGAACTTGAGGGAAAATATGGAAAGGAGGGACAGTTGAAAATATAAATGGGATTGACTCAGAGGCCAGAGGAAAGTCAAAATCCATTTTAAGAATTGCACAATTATATGCAGGCAGGCAATACCATCTGTTAAAAGACAGACAATATAATTATATTTCTTCTTCTATGTTCCTCATTTCAGGTGGAGTAGTTGATTCTCTGTGTGGGAGGGGTGTGAATGGGACCTTCACTGACTACTTGATGATCCCTGGTGGCCAAGTATATACAACAACAACATCCACAATAAGTACACCAGGAAGTGTCTTCTGTGGTATACAATTCCCACCCGAAGTGAGAGGTAAGTCTGAATGTGTTGGCAGACATAAGAGTGTATAGAGAGAGAATCTACTACTATTTTGTGTAACTTTTTTATTATAAGTTGTATAAGATTTTCTTGTGGATCATTTTCCTAACAGAGTTCTATCTTCTCCCACCAGCTCCAGGATACCAGATAACATTTGTTGCCAACAACCAAGAAGCTTCAAACAATGATGCTGATAACAGAGGATTCCATTTGTTGTACAGAGAACACACAAATTGTAGATTTTAACACAATTATAACACCACCACAAAACTCCAAAACAATTACTATACAAGCCTATAGTAAGTAAGCTCGGATGGACTCTGTTGTCAATGGGGATGGAAAAACCCTGACAACAACAGTAATGGCTCCACCCAAAACATAACTAAACTCTGTTCTGTCACATACTTTAACTTTTTCTATTCACTTCTAAAATTCGTGGCCAAAATTCAAATTTCACTTGTGTTGAACATCACCTTTCACCTTCACCCAACCACCTCTTCCACAAAGCAGAGATTATTCAGGTCCCCCCCAATTATTGAAGCTTTACAAGGGTCTGATTGTCCCTACATGGAATACTGTTGTTATTATTTAGAGGCAATCCCCCTCAACAAAGAAGATGAGGGCTGTCTGGCTCATCAATAACCCAAAATAATTCTCCTCTACCCATGATCCTTGATTTCTCTGTCATATTGTTGCTATCATTATTCCCACAATCACTGCTCCTAAGAACTTACGGAAAACTGTGTCCCACCTCTACTACCTCGGGCTTACAATTCAAGATAAATAGCGTTGTCTCATAGCCAATGTGTCACCCCATATAATCCCAGGCTAACACGTCATGAAAATTTGCTCTTTATCTCGCCTAATATAGTATGGGATTATCTATCATCCTCTGCATTTCCACTAACTTAAGGCCTTCCTACCTGTAAGAGGGTTGTGTATTCATATTTCTGTACAGTATATGGTAATGGAATGGACTAATGATTTGTTGTTCATTTTTCTAGGTACAGTACTAACATTAATTTTGCCATTGGAGTTGTCTGCTAAATTAAATAATTAAAACATTAAAAGCAATATTATGCACATACAAGTGGATATTTTAAAATTATGATAAATGCAGTTTCATTTACCCAAAATTGGACTAAATCCTTTTACGAAATAAGTACAATAAGCAAATGTGCTGTATTAAATTCCTTGGTAAATTCCTATATGTAAGGTATAACTCTCCATACTATGTGCCATATTAAGTGATATTATACTTAACACTTCAAATTATAATCTGATGAATTTACTCTAGTTAATGCTAGACAGGTTCACAGTACAGTACAGTACAGTATTTACAAATAATTCCCTACCCAACATGTTAAACTAATATTCTGAATTTGTTCCATTATTATTTATTTCATTCAGCACATGACAGGTTTTCAGTTATAGTATTCCAATCTCACTAATGCTAAACAAATCTATTTGTTCTGATAACTGAAAGGAGTCTTCAATATATACAAGAAAATTATACAACAACATCCTCCATTGTCACACACTCTCAAAAGGTTGGGAAGTTTAGATAAGCTATTAATTTATTACCAATGTATTCAAAAGGTTGGGAAGTTTAGATAAGCTATTAATTTATTACCAATATATTAACCACTTTTGTGTAAGAACTACAAATATTATACCAAATATAAGAAATACATAATGTTGTTTTTCTCTCCTTTGATGTGAAACAGGATGAAAATTTTTAATGTGCCAGACAGAGGGTCGTCGTAAACAAGACCATCCATGAGGATTACGATGGCGTGGTAACTATACGATGGCTCTATTAATTGTTTGTCTATAGAGTCATCGTACTGGTAACACACCATCATCACCACCACCAATGTTTTTGATGCATACAAACAACAACCAGGTTTTCACCAAAGTCAATTTCACTCAATATCCCTACTCTTAGTTTTCTTCCAATTTCTATCCTTTCTTTCCATAATTTTCTTCTGTTAATTGTTATCACTCCTTTCCTATTTCTTCCTCCAATTACTATTCTTTCTTTCCTTAAATTTTCTTCTTCTTCCAAACTTAATTAAGCAGTATTTGAAGATGGCTAGTAGCTGTGAAAATATATTGATGTTTTCTAGTACAGTACTCGAGGCTAAACACTGGTTCAAATTAATTACAAATTTTATATCTTTCCTGGACATAAACAAACTACCTAATTACCTCAAAAGGATCTTGGAACAGGTGCATGCTAAAAACATACGACCAATTGGATAACATGATTAGATAAAATATTTGCTTAATAGGAATATGCATAAGAAAAGTGGGATAAAATTGGATTAAACATAAGAAAAGTGGGATAAAATAGGAATACTCATATGAAAAGTGGGATAAAATTGGATTACACATAAAAAAATTGGGCTAAAATTGGATGAAGCATAAAAAAGTCGACTAAAATTGGATTCAACATAAGAAAAGTGGGATAAAATAGGAATACACATAAGAAAAGTGTGATAAAATTGGATTAAATATAAGAAAAGTGTGATAAAATTGGATTAAACATAAGAAAAGTGGGAAAAACTTGGATTAAACATAAAAAAAGTGGGAAGAAATTGGATTAAACATTAAAAATGGGGATACAATTGGATTAAACAAAAAAAAGTGGTATAAAATTGGATTAAACATAAGAAAAGTGGGATAAATATGGATTAAACATAAAAAAGTGTGATAAAATTAGATAAAACATAAGAAAAGTCAGTAGAATAAATAACACATGATTAAATTAAACATATCATAAGTATCATAACACGTTGAATTAAATATATAAGCTAAGAAAGAATATAACACATGATTATATTAAATGTAGCTTACTGTATGCATATTTAGTATAACATAAGCTCAATTTATTGACATATTGCATTAAACATAACATACAAGGAAGAAAAAAGAAAGGAGGGATGGTAATTGGAGGAAGAAAAAGGAAAGAAGGAGGGATATTAAGTTTGGAGGAAGAAAAGGAGGGATATTAAGTTTGGAGGAAGAAAAAGGAAAGGAGTGATATCAAGTTTGGAGGAAGAAGAAAAAACGGTAAATTTACAGACGTACTGAGTTCACCATATTGTATATTTTAGTATCATTACCCACTATTTTGGACCATTCTAAGACACTTTTCATCTATGGTGTTTCTCTTGGAGATGCCCTGTTTGGAAATTAGTCTGACCTAACCTGACCTGATCTAACCTAATCTAGACCACAGCAGACTACCGGGACCTAACCTGGGAAAACTACCGGGACCTAATCTGGGCAAACTGCCGGGATATAACCTGTGTAAACTATCATAAAGTGACCATTCCCGGGACCTAGCCAGATGTGGTAACACTGTGTGGCCCTAGCCAAGAACACACTACACAGTACTTCTGTAATTATACCGAAAAAACTAACAGAATAAACTAAAATGAAAGGAGGAATAACAGTATAAATTTAATAATAGAAATTTGAGGTAAAGCTTGACCACTCAGCTAAGTTACAGGGTATAATAATAATAATAATAGGTATACAGTACAGTAAAATAATAATAATAAATTCTCCATTATATCACTGGCCATCTCGAGTGTACTATTATAATCTCTCCAAAACCCTTAATTGTTGTTACTTGGTATAAAGGAATATATTAAGTTATCTTACCTTGTATTGTTATAATGGGGAATTTCTGAAACTAATCCGCTAGATGTCACTGCTGTGCAGTCAGTTCATGCGACATGAGCTAAAATATTGTTTTTTTAAATCCCATCAGCATACAAATGCATAGAACCTTGATCATTATGATACTTTCGAAATCCAGCATCGACTTTTTAATACCCTGTATGGATAATTTTGAGATAAGTTGGTTAAATTAGATATTTTTGTTTCGTGATTATCGACCTTCTGCTGTCGATATTTAAAGTAAGGCATATGCCAAGGCTAAAATCTATTTATTTGGACAATACAAATAAATATGATTAAGACTGTACTACATATTATGACGTAACATACCCAGTAACATGGTAATATATAGATATAGTTATTTTTGTGGAGATATTAGCATCTCCTTCACCAAGTGAGCGACAAGGCAAAAGTAGCCGAGCGAGACTCGTTTCCTCAGCTCCTCCTTCAGCTGTTGCAACGTCCAGCTACCGTAGTCCATTGTTCTTATAAAAGAACCAAACCAAACACGTAACAATAACCAAAGCGTGCGCCAGTCGGACAAACACGTTTTGATTCCCTCCACGATTCGACTACTTCGCCAGCACATTCGAGTTGCCTATTCTCAATTGAAATATGTATTTCAATAAACCAGGAAGTTGATCTATGTAATTCGGAGTTTTAACTATCACCTGCATGTTCTTTTTATGTTCATTGTATTTTCATTTACTTTGTTTCCAATCAATGGTGTACCTGTTTGGTAATCCCGAGATGGCCAAATAATCTGAATGCCAATTTCACCAGAAAATCAACTTAACTCCTTTTGATCACGAATAGTACTATTTTACCTGTGTTTTACTACTTAGAAAGAATTGTGTAGAAATGTGTATTATTTAAGCTCGATGCATTTTTTTGTGTATAGAATGACTCTGAAGCAATATTTTATTTTGCTTGTGCGCGCGATGAACCGCCGATTGTGATGCCACCTGGTGGAAACCACGAGTTTAGAAAATTCCCCATTATTGTACAGTAATTTGTCAACATCTTCCCTGTGTTTACCGTTTCATTATGGTTGACAAGTATGACAACTTAACCCTGGATTAACACGAATGTGGGGTGACAGACAGAGAACCGCACAAAAATACAAAAAAAAAAAAAAAACGTGGTGACTGATGAGTTGAGGTGCGCGCCCTGCTACACCGGCACTCACACAAAATTATACGATACGATAGTACACGCATGAAACACGACACGACACGATTAGGACATGCATGAAACCAAATGACACGTGACATTCACACAACATCACTCAATAAGACATGCATGACCCCACACGACACATTCTTATGGAATGGAAATTTTCAGATTTAATAAACTTTGAGGATTAGTCTGGTTTTTTTGTATCGCAAAAAAGGAGTTAGCCGCACCCTATATTTGTCTATAAAATATGAGTGAGAAAAAATGAAGGTTCGTGTTCCAGGGTTAACATGGCAAAAATAGTGCATTTGTCGCCGCTTAAATTGTATTTATTGGTTGTGGAACCAGCACAGCTGGATTGCTATAGAATACACCCCCTTCTCCAGCCCAGGCCCCGTATAGGCATATTCTGGGCTAGAAGGGTCTATTCCATGAAGATCATCAGAAGTAAATATAAATTCAAATCTGGCGCTGTACTGATATGGGAGCCACCTAGTGGCGGCCTGTAGAGGTACTGACCCCGCCCTGGGGCAGCGACCGCTCGTCCACTCAAATGAGAAGAAAGAGAATGCCTGCCGCATCGGGAGGAGGGTGGGACAGTAAAAGCTGTGCTGGTTCCACAACCAATAAATACAATTTAAGCTTCAGCCGCGACAAATGCACTATTATTGGTAAAGTGGAACCAACACAGCTGGATTGCTATGCATGCGATGCGGTAGGTGGGAGGTGAGGTGGAGGCAATCACGGGCCTAAGTAAGAGTGGTCGAGAGCGGGTACTCGTATAAGGTATAAAAACTGAGGTGAAGCCGACGTAAAAACGGCTTCCCCACGAGCTAGAGTGATAGCTGTGGTGGAAGTGTTTTTACGTATATATAATTTATTATCATTATATACCGTAGACTGTTCTGTTATAAACCAGAAAGTGTTACCAGTCGAAAGTCTTTATAGTCAGACTCGAGGGGTTGGGTAGAGGAGGGGGGAGCTGGTTGGACCCCCCCTTTTTGTTAAAGTCCTCCCGAGCTCGGGCTATGGCCCAAGCTTGGGTAATAATATCCCGAGAGGATGAAGGGGAACACCAAGATGTTGCAATCATGTGTTTAATATATCCAGTCACTCATCATAGTATTAAAAACTGTGTATTGTTTCGGAGAATAAATACTCAATAATTCCATAACAATGTAATTTATTGTGCCAGCACCATATGTACAACATGAATGACATGGGGATGAGTGTGAAACTGTACAGGATGGGGATGACGTATGAGATGAATTAGTGACGGGAGTTAAGTCGCCCGACCTTTTCCCTTCGGGCGGCCCCTCCCCCCCTTATGTCTCCCACGGGGACCCTGAGAAACGGAGGGTGGGGTTCCCATAGCCACACAGGGGGTAGGGGAGAGCGAATGGAACAGATATCTCGTCCTGAAGGAGGATGTGGATGTCCAGCCCCCCAGATCCACCGAGTGAGTCCTGAGGAAGGCGAGGGAGGCGGCCACGCCCCTAACGCTGTGAGCCCTCGGGGCGTGTCCGGGATCCCCGTTCTCGATCACTCGGCAGAGAAGGCGAGCGATGGACCTAGGGAAGAGAGGGTTACCGGACCTGGAGTTGTAGAAGAGGTGGTCCGGGGAAGCCTCTCTCGTTGCCTCCACGTAAGCTGTGAAGGCGTGGACTGGACAGAGAGGATGGAAACTTCCATCCCTCAGGAAGGAGGGTACTGCGAGAGGGCCAATCCTGTCGTCAGCCTGCTCGTTCTTAGCTAGGAAAGTAGGTGAGGGAGAGACAGTTAAAGAAGTAAGGTTCGGGCTTACGGAAGAAAAAGCTGGGTGACGGGTCAGGGCTGCCAACTGAGAGGCCCTGTACCCTGTAGCTAAGGCGAGCAGGAAGAGAGTTTTCTGGAGGAGGTGACAAACCTCCAGAGGGACCCCCTCGAAGGTCAGGTACGTAAGGACGCGGTGAAGGGACCAGGAAGGAGTCTGGGTCCGGTGAGGTGCGGTCCCAGCCCGAATCCCCATCCTCAGTAGAGAGAGAGGTCTCTCTGACACTTTAATATTAAAACCTAGGAGGAGGGGATCAGACAGGGCTGCGTGATGCGCAAGCACCGTCGCCGAGGCCCTGTTGGTAGAATCGGCGAGCCACGTGAGAAATTCCAGGACCGTATCCTCCGAGATGACCATGGAGGGGTGTCGTCGCAAGAAGTCCTGGAATCATTTCCAGCACGATTCGTACTGTCGCACCGACGACTGATGATGAGCCCTCAGCATCTTGCCCACTGTCTTGTTAGTGAACCTTTTCCTGAGGACTCCCCATAGAAACTCCAAGCGTGTAGTTTCAGTGACGCTTGGAGTGGTGCAGACAGGGTGCTGGAGAGGCATGCTGATCCCAACTGAAGAGGGTGAGGGCACCACCAGGACAGTTCTCCGAACCAC
Source organism: Petrolisthes cinctipes (assembly GCA_033782935.1). NCBI lineage: Eukaryota > Metazoa > Arthropoda > Malacostraca > Decapoda > Porcellanidae > Petrolisthes > Petrolisthes cinctipes. Next base: position 117,382 of record JAWQEG010000573.1, read on the forward strand.
GGCTGTGCTGGCCAGAGGGGGGCTATGAGGAGTACCCTCCCCCTGAATGCACGCAGTTTGAGAATCGCCTTCAGAAGGACTGACGTAGCTGGGGGTGGGAAGAGATACAGATACCCCCACCTGTTCCAGTCCTCCGTGAAGGCGTCCGGGCCTCCCGCCTCTGTCCTGGATGAGAAGGTTAGGAACAGAGGAAGTAGGGCCGTGGACGGGGAGGAGAACAGGTCCACCTCCGGTGTCCCGTAGCGAAGGCAGAGTGACTCGAACACAGGGGGACGCAGTTGCCACTCGACTGACGTCCCCTTGAACCTGGATAGAGAGTCCGCCCAATCGTTCTCCCGCCCTGGCACATAGCGGGCCGAGAGGTGAATGTACAGTTGAGCAAGTAGGAAGTGCAAGAAAAATATGAATGTATATGGCCACATCTTCACTACCACTCAAAGTTCAGCCAATCACGTTCCACCTTACATTGGCTTTGAATTCTCAGTTATTCATTCATAAGTATACGAGGGATTATACTACAAAGAACTACCAGATGTTGAAATATACAACCAAATTTTTCTTGCACTTTCTACTTGCTCAACTGTACCTCTTGGCCGCTATTGAGAAAATCTGTTCTGACAGGGACAGGAGAATTTCCGACCGTGTAGTGCCTTGTTTCTGTAGGCACTGCACGGCCGCAATATTGTCCATATCAAAGCGGACGCTTATCCTGGAAAACTGTGGGTGTCTGTTGAGCCACTCCCTTGTTACCATCAACTCCCGGGCGTTGATGTATCCCCAGCCTACGTCCGATGCGTCTGTCGCCACCGTGATCCCCGGGGGAGGAAAAACCCAGGGAACTCGCTGACGCAGGGCACCGGGACATAGCCAGGGGCGAAGGAGACGGTGAAGAGTATGGGACACTTGCCTGGGCAGGTCCCTGTGTGCGGGGGATATGTGGAGGTTTACCTCCCGCGTCAGCCTCCTGTGTTTCAGTCGTCTCAGGGGCATTGCAGGGGCCGCGAAATTTAGGGACCCGAGCAATGATTCCCACTGGCGGCGAGAGAAAGTACGGGAAAAATGAGCCTGGCGGACGTGGCGGAGGGTCCGGCGGGCGTTGTCTGGAGCGAGCGAGAGGGTGGCCGAAAGAAAGTCCCACTCTATTCCCAGCCAACACAGTTTGCGAGTGGGGGTGAGAGAGGACTTGGAGATGTTCAACAGGAACCCCATTTCCTCTAGCACCCCCCTTGCTATCCTGACGTTGTTTGCTACCTGCTCCTTGGAGGGGGCGTGAAGCAACCAATCGTCCAGGTACATGAGGGTGGGGACACCCGCCTCTGCCAGACGGGATGCCACCACCCTCACGAGCTTTGTGAAGACTCGAGGAGCTAGAGAAAGACCGAAAGGGAGCCTGGTAAACTGAAACGTCTCGGTCCCCACCTGGAATGCCAGAAATCGGCGAAACCGGGGGTGGATCGGGACGTGCCAGTACGTATCCTGGAGGTCCAGGGATGCTAACCAGTCTCCCCTTCGAAGAACTGTGCGGACCTGAGCAACCGAAACCATCCTGAAACATAATGGTTTCACGAACTTGTTTAGTTTGCTCAGGTCCATCACCAATCTCGTTTTCCCCTGGTCTTTTTTGGGGACCGTGAATAAACGAGAAAGAAAGACCCTCCCCGTCGCCCGCTCCACTACCCCTTTTTCCCGCATTTCTAACACATGCGGGACGACCGAAAGTGACACTTTGGTTGAGGCAGGAGGTAGACGTAGTGGCTGTAACGGAAAGTGACAGGTGTCAGTGGGTACACAGTTAATCCTAGACCGGGACCCGAGGGACCCGGGAAGGGGTGGGGAAGGATGACAGGTAGTGAGGGAGAGATTTTGACCGTAACGGGAAATCTGATTTTGACCGTAACGGGAAATCTGATTTTGACCGTAACGGGAACCCAAGGTGGGGAGGTTATGTCATATGTCAGAAATGTCAAACCCGGAGGGTTAAAGAACAGTTACTCACCGGTACAGATATCCAGGGCCAAGACAGGCCCTGGCGGACCACCCTTGCTGCCCAGCCATGGGCGGGCCAGGCTGCTGACCACCCTGTGAGGCAGCCCCGGGCGGGACCCTCAAGTGGAGCGGTTCTTCTTGGAGGGGTGGGAGGAGGGCTTGGGTCTGGAGAAGGGCTTGGACCCCTGCCCTCTCCCCCGAAACGGCTGTTGGGACCTGTGGTTGAACCTGTGGTGCTGTTGCGGAGGAGTGGGATACGTCATTCTGGGTAGCCTCGAAGGCTGGAAGGGCCTTCGAGGTTGGAACGACGGTCTGGGTGGCTGCGGGGTACGTGGCCTATGGACAAACAGACTGGTTAGGAACAGACCCACGAATTTCCCTCTAATTTTACCCCACGTGTAAAACATCTCAAAGTAAAAGATTCAACCGAATGGAACTTACTTGGAGGTGGAAGGTTTAGGGAGGTTGATGACCACCGGGAGGGAAGAGAATACTGCATCCGTTGCTGCCTGGTCGAACAGCACAGGGGAGAGCGGAGCAGCCCGCACCACTCCCCTCTGCGCCATTTCCGGCGCGGATTTTGCGGCTGCCTGGCGGGCCGCCAGTCTCGCCTCGGCGAAGGTTCTCGCCGCCTCCCGCAGGTTGTTCGTCGCCATTGCTCCAACGCCTTCCATGACGGTGGCCATGGACGAGAGCGTGTCACTGTATGGGATAAACAAGAAAACCGAGCGAACCCGGGGTAGAGACACGAGAGTTAACTGAGAGACCCCTTACCCTGTATCCCTCAACAATAGCAACACAAGAAGTAACGGTACTCACGCTAGCTGTAAACCTGACATCTCGTGATAGGTGTTGGTGAGGGCGTTTAGACAGTCTCGTATGAGAGAAGCAGCCGTCCCGGTGGAGATGATGTGGGACAACTCCAACCGGGCGGTTGTTTCCGCCTGCCTTAACTTACCGTCAGGCTCCTTCAACTGGTAGGGGACCGGAGGCTCCTTCTCCGTCTTCCACAAGCATTCCCTCAAACCCGGCGGGGCACGGAAAGGATGGAGGATGACGGGGAAAGACGGAGGAGGTGGTTTCTTGGAGGCGGTGTGCTTCTGGTGGTCCAGGGACTTAAGGAGAAGGGCCGGAATGTCCAAGTCCCCATCGCCCTTATCCCTTGGGAAGTACGCATCCGAGGAAAGGAAGACTGCCGTGTTCCCGAGGGAGCGGTCAATCTTCCAAGCCTCGGACAGCTGTAATTGACTATACTCCACCAAGAAGCCCATCGCGTCCAAGGTAGCCGCGGAGGCGACCTTCGAGGACGTGGGTACAGGAGCAGAGATAGGTCGGACTTTGTAGAAGGACACTGCGTCGCCCTTCTCGTCCGCTCCCCATTTAACAAGGACATCGTCCCTCCTGATCCAAACATCTGGTTGGGTGGTGTCAGGAGACCACGCCACCAGTCTGCCCTCCTCCGAGGAATGGGTCCAGGAAGGAGGAAGGAGGGCCCAAGAGTAGGGAAGGTACCCGTCGTCCGCAGGAGGGGGCGACGGGGAAGGAGGGGAGGAGGTAGCCAGCTCCTCCGCCAGGTCCCCAGCCGGGGACTCGCGCCCCGGAGACATTGGAGGAACGGGAACGTCTCCAACATCCCCAGGGGGACTCGCGTCTCCGGCCGGCGACGAGGCAGGGAGTGGGGTAGTAAGGGTGGGTTCATGAACGGGTACCGGTGTTTCTACCGGAGGCAGGACAGAGGGGCCCGAAGGTGGGAAGGCAGGAAGGGCGTTAGGGACAAGAGTGCGGATAATCCGTGCAATCTTCCTCAACGAAGGGCTCTCCTCCCTCCGCTTATCCTTGCGGGGTTTGCGGACGGGAGAAGGAGAGTCCTCTGACGAGGACGAGGAGGAGGAAGAAGAGGAAGAAGACGAGGAGGAAGGTGAACGACGGCGAGTCCGGGTCTTCTTGGAGTGGCGGGCCCTTTTCACAGAACGCTTGCGCCCCCGAGAGCGACCCGAGGAGCCGGCTCTAGGGGGCGACGAAGCAGTAGGATCCCTGCTGGGCCCTTGTACCGGAGAGGTATGTCGGGTAACCAGCGCGACGGACTCACTCGCTTCCTGGGGAGTAAAGCCCCGGAAAGGAGTCGCAGTACCGTCTAGGGATGGAGACGCAATCTCTCGGGTAACAGGGGGTTCAATCCCCTGAGACTCCGAGAGACACGTTGAAGGGTAACGGGACCTGGATAAACCCAGTTCCGTCCCCAAAATCGGGTCCGCCCACATCAAGGAAGAGCCGTCTCGCTTGTGAGCCATTCTCCTTGTCCTAGTCCAAGCGTTACGAAGGGAAGCAAGGGCGGGGAGTTTGGGGTGGGCAGAGGTGGGGGTCTCCCGACACAACTCAGCCCAGGGGCGGCACACACCACATGCCAAGGGGTCGTAACCCATGGGCGTGAAGCAGGGTGCGTGAGGCGAACAGTGCAGGTGGCCATCAGGTGAAACCCGCACGGTACACCCCGAAGAAGCACATAAGGCACGAGTAGGCTGATGGAGAAAAGAAACAAAAAACATGGGTTAGCAAGTGAATTCACGCGTACACAGCATAAAAGCACGGGAAACCCCTAAATAAAACAGTGAGAGGGTAGAGTGGGAGGTGCGCATCTCTGCTCCCGGGGGACCCAGAACTCACCAACAAAAACCACCACACACACCAACCAGGGAAAAAACCCCGTAAGCCAAAAAAAACCCTCCCGTGGGAACGGGGAAACAACCCCCGGTCTGCAGGCCCCGAAAGGAGAGGCACAGACAGCCTGAGGGGCAACTCCCAGGGTAACAAACACACTGGGAAAAACACCAAAAACACAAAAAATACGCTGGGAAGAGGAAGCGAGAACCTGGGCACAATGCTCGCTCCCCGCAACCCGCGTAAACCTACACAACACTCGGGGAAAACACCAAAAAGGGGCTAAGTAGCCCTACACCCGCACCACGTGGGGAGGCAAGGGCCCCACGTGGGGAGGAAAAACCTCACTAAAAACCATAAAAAAACCCCGAGGGAAAATACACCAAATGAAGTGTACTAGTGGCAGGAGGAAGGGTGAAAGGAAAGGGAAGGGAAAAAACCCCAAAAAAAGGGGCCCCAACAGAGCCCCCCCCAGGGGAAGAATGACCTTAGCCCCCCAGGAAAGGAAACAAAACCCCACACTAACACCCTTACACACCATAAAACACACACACACACACATCTGCAAAGCAGGCAAGCCACTAGACACAACACAGAATCAACAATAGCAATAACACGTGTAACACAATACCATAGCGAAGCAGCGAGGAGCGTAGATGTTGACCAGTACGTGTTCCGCGAGAGAGTGGACGAGCGGCCACTGCTCCAGAGCGGGGTCAGTACCTCTACAGGCCACCACCAGGTGGCTCCCATATCAGTACAGCGCCAGATTTGAATTTTTATTTACTTCTGATGATCTTCACGGAATAGACCCTTCTAGCCCAGAATATGCCTATACGGGGCCTGGGCTGAAGGGGGTGTATTCTATAGCAATCCAACTGTGCTGGTTCCACTTTACCAATAATTATGAAATTTCCAATACTATTCGACAAAAATTCCCCCCCAAAGGCTCAATTTTCGCCATCATTTTCAAAGATGCTAAGGTAGTCTCCAAAATTTCAAGATCTTGGTAAAAATCCCAAGCACTGACAACCCCTGGTGGCTATAGATCATTATTATTACTGTACTAGATTAGTGTGATTAGCCAAGGGATTATCCATGATCCATCACTACTGTACTAACCCATACAAATAATTATAGTTCACAGGGGAACTATCCATTATATATATATATATATATGATCAATCTTTCACATCCTGAGTGAAGGCTAATAAGTATATTAGTTGGATAAAATATAAACAGAGGTTAATCCGGTGAACAAAATTTTGCTTAAATAAACTTTTATTGTCTGCATACAAAAAAATATCAATGTAAAAAGCTTAGCAATCTTTTATAAGTGAAGCATTTCAAAAATTCAACACATTGTTTTTGAGCCAATAAAGCTCTTCACTGAGTCCACACCAATATATCTATCAACATTCTCAACAAGTTCATTTATGACAAATATTCTTGTTCTTTGTACAGACTTCACTACCAATCTCCTGTACCCAAAATATACCCTATGTACAGTACAGTACACCCTTAATTACCAATCTCATAACCCATGTAGCCTTTCACTGACACCTACATCTGTAATACTGTACTCAAGGAACACACATACATACATACATACACAGGACCATATTCAAGAACATTCATGGTGCATAGGATGGCGTGGTACCGTTACAATGGCTCCATAAAAGAGCCATCGGACCGGTACCACCCCATCGTATGTACCACGAAGGTTTTTGCATACGGCCCACAGTCTTACAGAAGTACAGTACAGTAAAGTACAATATTTTGTTTGGTGTTTCCTTAACCAAGATTACAATTTCCATACATACATTTGTAACACACTAATTGCCTGCAACACTTCTGCTCCACCTACTACTCCAAACCTCTAAATATAAAATGCAATAAAAAAATATATGCAATGATAATAACAAGTGTGTTAAACCTCATTTACTATGACAGGTCCATGTATGAAAACAAAACTATATACACCATATTTTCTCAAGTACTGTACTGTACTTAACTGATATGTAGTGCCATGTATTACTGAACAACATGAGGAGAAAAAGAAATTTGGTAGGCAACTGTACTGCATTATCCACTGTCCTTCATAACATAACTATACAGTACTACATTATCAATGGTACTTCATAACATAACAAATATACTGTATTATCCACAGTATTGTACTTCATACCATAACTACTGTACTGTACTACATCAACAATACTACTGTACTTCACACTATAACTATTGTACTACATTATCCACACTACCCTGTATAGTACCCACAGCCTTTACACACTTCAGTAATGTCTATGAATATATACAATTTGTTCTGTTAATGATGAATTAACCTGTAGGGTTCAATCACAAGTCAATACAACTGTTAAAGTTAAAGTTGCAGGGTTTTAGTTCTGGTATCTATCTCTGATGAGACACTCTCCCGAACGTCAGCCAGGCAAGCCCAACTCCCCACCATGGTGCCCAGCCATGGCAGTAACCCCCCAGTAAACAGTTTTAAACTCTCGGGCCTGGGCGAGGCTCGATCTGCCAACCACACGGATGCAAGGCCGGCGCGTTAAGACTGTACTAGCCAGGGACTGTTACAAATCATAAATTCAAGCAAACTGATTGTACTAAGTTACTTATTCAATTCGTTATTCTTGCATCTGAAAACTCATTCTATTTGTACAATCTATAGTGATAAAACTTCCAAACTAATCTATTACAAAAATAAATGTTACGTGCTTCACAAAAAATATATTAAAATATACATAATACCAAAAGTGAACTACAACCATAAGTAACCATAACTGTACAGTATGTTACTTAGTAATAAAGTTATTATACTATCAACCAAGGCAGGTGGTGGTCTAGTGGGTAGAGCACTTGTCTTGGGTTTAATAAGTAATCTTCCCTTCATTTGTTAAAGTTGCAGGGTTTTAGTTCTGGTATCTATCTCTGATGAGACACTCTCCAGAACGTCAGCCAGGCAAGCCCAACTCCCCACCATGGTGCCCAGCCATGGCAGTAACCCCCCAGTAAACAATTTTAAACTCTCGGGCCTGGGCGAGGCTCGATCTGCCGACCTCACGGATGCGAGGCAGGCGCGTTACCACTGTACTAGCCAGGGGCGTCTCTGAGGTAGCCAATGCTGTATGTTTTTCACTCATACAATGCCACCAGTGGGAATGGATTGGTTGTCTTTCCTATGATACCCTGCTATGATACACCCAGCCTTAGGTCCCTACACTTCTGAACTGGGCTAATATGGGACATACTGTAGATTTTACCTTACCTTTACAAAAACCAACACCTCATGCTGAGATAATATTAGAATATATGCATTATATAGCTAATTTTGTATCACACAGTTGATCTATTATAAAGTAAAATGGCAAAAGAAGAGAAGACTTTACATTGAAGTTTTACTAACATACTGCACATACAGATTATCTAATGTTATGAATCAGTCCAGGAGCAATAATTCATTACCAAAGTCTCCTCTCCTGATGGTGATTTCACTTACATACAATACTGTACATAGATCCATTTATATAGTAGTTCTATATCACATTACCGACACTACAGTACTGTATATTCAGTTTATTATAATTATTTGAGCCAAACATTTCAGAGCTACCATTGTAAGAACTGAACTGTAAATATATCAAAGTTTTACAGGACAGTACCACTATAAACACAGGCTATAGAAAGTGCTAGGTATACTATATGAAAAACAATATTAAACCTATAAGAAGAATAGGCCCCTACTTATAAAATTGATGTTGCATGGTAGTTTTATTGGTCATTGATATTTACTGCAGGCCTACATAATAACTTTGCGAGTGAAAGAGAATGGCATTTTTCTTGGCACAGTTACAATGAACAGTTGGTGGCATAACATTATATTAAGGGGGAGGTAGTCTACAGTGTTAATTAGTAAATCTGGAGCAACTGATTCCTCCATAGTACTCCAAGCAACAACAAGCCACCATTACTTTTGTTCATCTTGTCCTGTTTCCTGACATACTTTAGAGGAATCAATTAAGGCATTCCAATGTACTAAAAGTATACTATCCACTTAACTCAACATCAACAGAGACATATCCACATTTTGTATAACGGTCATCCAGAATTTCTACCACAACAAGAATGAACAAAACAAGTGGAGTCGCCTTGATGTACACGAGTTACAGTATGTACAGTCTGCAAAAAAAGTTTTGGAACCACCCCTATTGCTAGTGCTATGTAGGGTTGGTATGCCTATTTCCACTGGCGAGCGGAGCAGAGTTGCCACGTACTGCCATATTTGGTATTTCTTGCCAGGAAGTATTCAACAATTTGTGCAATTTGCCATAATTATTGTAGTTTTTGAGTCTCATTTTCTTATAATGAAAAATTGAAAATGACAGAAAGTAACGTGTGAATGCCAAAAGCATAATTTTGTGCTATGAAAATTGCCTCTGCGTTGGCAACGTGTGTTCTCTCACGGAGTTCCTTACACCACCCTGTCCTTCTCTCGATCTACTCACTCACTAGTCACTTATACTCACACCATAATGCATTTTATGGCTTGCTCTTAACAATGAGTGTTTTACAGATCTGATATTTGGTCTGGCAAGGAATAGGAGTGGAATTAATAGATCAGCGAAAAGTAGGAGGGGAATAATGATAAACATGAGCGCATAATCCTTCCCTTCTGACAGCTTGTGTGCTACTGGTTGCAGTGACAGGCAGTGAGGCACTCTGACTGGCTCAACTGTTACTCAGGCTGACTAGGCAGGTGTACCAACCCTACCGTGATAAAAATTCTAAAATTAAAGGAAGGGTGGTTCCAAAACAATTTTTGCAGACTGTACAAAGATTTACAGGATGATATTAATAACCTTACTCTTCAATGAAAACGTGTTTCATCACTAATTTCACATTGCAAAATAATAGCGATTGAGCGACGAACAAACTTTTCGTCAAAGAGTAAGTTAAATTAATAATACCACCCACAGTCAGCTGCTTCCTTCTTTACAATCACAAAATGCCATAAACAGAATTCACTTGCCTACACAACTCTGTACAAAAATAATATCAAGGTCTTTCTCTTCTTTATCCATGAATGTGAATCAAAAGAAACTCAGCTGACTCACTAAACACCAAAAAAAATGTTCAGCAATTCACTCGAGATGATGAATGACCAAAGGTGAGTGTGTAGATGAGTAAACAATACAATGAGCCTCTGAATTGTTTGCATCACAGTGAACCAAGAGACACTGAAATAAACCACACCACACAGAGGCTGAGGGAGATTCTACGGTGATGCCGAGATGCTAAGGGTGGTACAGTATTATTAAGGGGGTAGTACACTGTTGAACTGGTCCAAACTGGTCCAGGCAACAGGACACCATTATTTTGCTAATCTGGTCCTGTTTCTTGTCATACTTTGGAGGAATCACGGCGCTCCAATGTACCAAATGTATACTATCCCCTTAAACTATTTATTTGAGGAAAAGGCTATTTGTCACTCAATTTGTATTATTTTGCAATAGGGAATGATCTACGAAGAACCTTTTCCTCAGTTTTATAATACCACCCAAAGTATTCTGAATGATGATAGTGTGTGTTGATAATATGAAAACAATGAAATGTAAGATGAGTGTGTTGATAATATATGAAAACAATGAAATGTATACCATAGTATGCTGATATCATGTAAACAATATTAATGAAGATACGATGAAAATGAGTTATGGGGGCGTATTCCAGAACATCCATGGTGCATACGATGGTGTGGTACCAGTACGATGGCTCCAAAGAAAATCAATAGAGCCGTCTTACTGGTACCATGCCATCGTATGCACCATTAACGTTCTTGAATATAGCACATGATACGAGTAATATGTAAACAGTGAAATGTAAACAAGTGTTACAGATGAGAGTGAGTGTTGATAATATGTATACAATGACATATAAACTATATTGCTAAAATCAGAGCAAACCATGATTAAATGTTGATTCACTAGAAGTATATTACTGTACATCGCCATTCTCGGTCTTACACGTACCATCACTCTTGGGGTCTTCTGTGACGAATGGCTTCCCACTCTCCACACCATTGTAATTCATCTCACCTGTTGGCACCACAACAAGTTAGTAATAAATCATCCAGAGTAAATTATAAAACCAACTGAGATTGTACAATATTTCAGGAGTTATTTTTAATCTAAGCTGCAACACAAACAACCTAAACTGTGATACATAACAACACTGTAAAGCCCTTTCAAAGGATTAGCTAAATATGATACAATAATCTTGATAAAGCCCTCTCCAGTCTACCTCAACCCAATTACTAAATATAGGAAACTTTCATGTGGTTGTAACTCCCAAGTAAGAAGTTTATTCCTGATAAGTTTACTGATGACTTTAGTACTCTTTGGGACGTATAAAAAGAATATCAGTGGTGTTGACGATGGTGTGGTACCGGTACGATGGCTCTGTTATTTGTCTATGGAGCCTTTGTATTGGTACCACGCCATCGTAAGCACCATGAATGTTCTTGTCTCACCTTTTTGTTTCTTGGGTTCATTCCAAGGCTGCACTTTATCTGTGATGAAGATGACGTACAAAGTACAGGTAATGAAGTACACACCCACTGCAATCAGGAACACTGTCCGCCATGCACTTAGTGTTTGCTGTGGAGGATTCACAGAATTAAAAAATTACTGAATAATTGATAAATGAAGTTAGTGTAACTAATGTATTGATGTTATTTATGGAATCACCAGATAAACCTACATACTGTATAACCAAAATAGGCTACACGTTTAGTAAGCACTTTATATATATATATATACTGTACACGAGTATAACACTTATCATTGAACACAGACCCAGTAGATCACTTTGTCTGTATGGAAATGAATAACAGAAGAATGGGAAAACACTTGGTGTTTTCAAGTTGGGACTCAGTGCCAATTCCACAGTGGTTTGTTTTGGATTGCAAGCACCACAACGAAAGAAACTGAACTGTGTAAATGACTCCTAAGTGAATTATTTGATGACTGCACTATGAAACTATGGTAATAATGGAACTACCTGACAGATTTTGTGGATATTGATACTGAGTTTGTTGGATATAATTAAGACTGACAAGTGTGGCTGGGAAGGATCATAACAAACCAAAGTCACTGTGGAATTGGCCCTCAGTGTATAATGAGGCGGTGAATACAGGTGCAGCACTGCATATTTTAGTCTTATATCAAGAGACGACTGTAAACCAGTTTTCCCATCCCTCAAAACAAGTTCCATCACTCACATTATTCTCAGTAATATTGCCAGTAATGATCGGTGCCAGGATGCCAGCGAAGGAGCCCAGTGTGTTGGTGAGCCCCAGCAATGTGCCGGCAAAGTTTGGTGCAATGTCCTGGTGAGAACAGAGGAACCCACAGTTGGCACTACCACTGATACCCACAGAGGCACACAGGACAAACATGGCCAAGGCAGTGTTACAGTTGACGAAACACATCAACATCAGTCCTACCATCGGGCCATACATTGCTGGAGGGAAAAAATTTGGCTGGTATTATTAAACTACTTCTTTGAGGAAATATTTTCTTCATTGCTCAGTTCCTATTATGTGTATTTTGTAATGCAAATTTAGCAACAAAATGTCTTTTCCTCAAAGAAATTTAATAATACAGCCGTTAGGCAATGCTTGTGGTAAATGAAGAAACAAACATGGCCAAGAGTACTATGGGTTAGTGCTATGTTAAAGAAGAACTTGCACTGTAGCTGTAAATGAAGAATATAATTCTATAACTTTACACACACACACACACTTATATTATTACAACACTCATCCACAGATTTTTTAGCTTTACACCATACACGAGTTCTAAGTAGCATTCATCCACAAACATTTCCTTAGCCTTATACACTCTTGTTAAGAGGAGATTTTTTTGTTGGTAAATAGGAAAGTCTCTGATTCCTCCAAACTATGCCAGAAAACAGACACCCTCAATGGTACAGTAATAATAGGGGATTTGTTTCTTGGCATAGTTTGGGGGAATCAGAGACCTAATTCACTATAAAAAAATCTCCCTTTAATGCAAAACTTACCAACGGACATGGAGAGCCTGCGGATAGCTCGGAGCGACATCAAGTTCTTAGCAGTGAAGCGATCCATAATACCACCCCAGACGTAACCCCACAGCCACATCGCCAGGAACGGCAAAGCGGACATTAAACCATTCTGTTGATAAGTAGGTTTTTATTATAATACAGGACTTGTAAATAATCATACTACTGTACTATACTGTATAATCTATTACACTACTATTTATTATACTACAATATAGGACTTTTATGTGTTATATCTTTTGGCCAAAATGGAGGGTTACCGATTCCTCCTAACTATGCCAGAAAACTGACCCTTCTTACTCTCATACCATTGTGATCTGTTTCCTGGCACAGTTTGGAGGAATTACCAGCACATCACTTCATCTAAAATATATGACTGCCTCAATGGAGTAATACACTTCTGGTACTATAGAGAGCCATGATTCCTCCAAAGTATGCCAGGAAACAGGACCAGAGTAGCAACTATGATGGTGGCCTGTTGCTTGGAATAGTTTGGAGTAATCATACAGTTACTCCAGATTTACCACCAACACTGTACAACCCCCTTAAGAACCCTGTGATTGTGTATGAATATTGGAGGCTTCTGATTCCTCCTGACCATGCCTTGAAACAAGCTACTTCCATATAGGTAGTGTTTCTTAGCAATATTTGAAGGACTCATTCACCTCCAATTTTCTGACTGCATCACACCCAGGGTCCCTTAAGTGCACCCACCTGGTCCATATCAAAGTGTTGTATGTTCTTGAGGTAAGTGGGTAACTCGGTGAGGAGTGTGTAGAAGCCAAAGTCATAACCCAGTCCCCCCATCAGGAGACCCCACACAGGAAGAGACTTGACCATCTCTCTCCAAGGTAACGCCACCACCTGAAGGCAAAGAGGACAATAAATCACACTGGTAAAGAAGTACAGCAGCATCAGTCTTCAAGAGGAGAGAGTGTTCAAAGCCGAGCAAAAATTGATTCTAACAGACACACTTCTAAAATCTTAAAGAATTAACTATAATAATCTAAATGCCAAATGAACTCTGGGGAATGTGCGTTAATCAGTAAAGAGAATTGACTACCCAAAACTATATACCAGGTACTGTCGTGTCACATAGACCTTGACTAGTGTGTAAGGGGAGACTATGTTCTATGACTGTATTGTATAGTACAGTACTACTTTTTAATTACAAATGAGGATAATGAATGTAATGCATCCCAACTCACCTCAGCCCTCTTGGTGCTCCCTCTGAAGGCCTGGAGGTGAGCCAACTCCTTCTGCGAGATCCTTGGGTGTTTCTCAGGACGGTCGTGTATCAAAACGAACCAGGCCAGGCCCCAGACCACACCCAGACCACCAAACAGATAGAAGGAAGAAGCCCAACCCAGGGATGATGAACTCAACCAACCACCAATGGGAAGGCAGAGTACAGTACCCAATGGAAAACCTGTATAGTGGATAGATAAAGAGCATAGTAAGTGATAGGGACAGATTCAGATTACTGTATGTGATATGGACACATTTACAGTACAGTATGTGATATGTAGGCCTACAGATATACAGTACATTATGTGATATGGACAGATTTACAGTACAGTGTGTGATATGGACAGATTCAGAGTACAGTACAGTATGTGATATGTACAGCTTCAGAGTACAGTAGGCCTACAGTATGCATAACATCAACGTTTCTATCCTCATTTAGCCGTGTGTGTGTGTGTGTGTGTGTGTGTGTGTGTAGCTTTATAACAATAATCACCCAACACACCTGAGTATATGATGGTATTGTAGCGACTCCTCTCCAATGGTGGAACCCAAGAAGCGATCATAGAATTGATGGCGGGGAACACAACACCCTAAGGAATAAATATTTCTAAAATCCAAAGTAAATCAATAGAAGCAGAATAAACATATCTGAAAACCAACATGAATGGGGGTTTTCTTTGGACATAAATAATCATCTGTGGTTCGTCCAAATATATTATCATGTTGTACAGAATATGGTCTTCCATTTGTGAGTTAAAAGAAACTGACTTTGACGAAACTTTACCCCATAGCACCCCATCTACAACACCAATATTTAAGGACCCTGTGATCGTGTATGAAAATTGGAGGCTTCTGATTCCACCTGACCATGCCACGAAACAAGCTCCTTCCATATAGGTGGTGTTTCGTGGCAGTATTTGAAGGACTCATTTACCTCCAATTTTCTGACTACATCACAGAGTCCCTTAAGGTGGAAGTGCAGTGTTGGTAAATCTGGAGTAAATGATTCCTCCAAGCTATTCCAAGCAACAGAACATCATTATTTTTATTTATTTGGTCCTGTTTCTTGGCATGTTTTGGAGGAATCATGGCACTCCAATGTAACAAAAGAAGTAAATTACCCCCTTATACCCACCTGCACCAGACCACCCATCACCCTGACCGCCACTAGGAATGAGACGGAGGTACGGGCAGCGATGGGCGTGACAAGGGTAAGGAGAGCCGAGATGGATATACCCAGACCAAACACCATCTTTCCACCAAAGTGCTCGGCCGCCCTGCCACCCGGAATGTTGGTCACGAGGTAACCCCAGAAGAAGGACCCCAAGATGAGGCCCTGTACTGATTCATCCCAGTCAAACTTGTAAGCCTCAACCAAGTCCTGTCGAGTGGAAATTAATTGGGGTTTATTTTGTAAGTTCGTCCCAGTCAAATTTGTCCGCCTCGACCAAGTTCTGCCGAGTGGAAATCCATTTATTAGCCTACTTTTATTTTTTAGCCTATTTTAATGCTTGGTTGAGAGACTACACTGAAGCCATAATTTTAGGCCTTATATATACCTTATACTCTATTGTACAAATATGCCAATGATAAGCTTATAATTGTAAGGTTAAAGTAATAGAAATAATCGATTACAGAAAAAACCGAGTATCTTCCATCACAAACATACACACACACACACACGAACTACCAACTTCCATAGTGTTATATAATTAAACCCTGTATTATCATTATATTGTGGATGTGTTGAGACATTAACATCATCACCCATGGTAGTAGTGGTGGCTGGACAAACACACACACACATGAAAAACACACACACATGACCTACCAACTCCATAAGTGTTGTAGCATTAAACCCTGTATCATTATACAGTATTGTGGATGTGTTGAGGCATTAACATCATCTGGAGAAACACACACACACACAAAAACACATGAAAAACACACACAACCTACTAACTCCAGAAGTGTTGTATCATTGAACACACACACACACACATGAAAAACACACACATATGAAAAACACACACACGACCTACCAACTCCATAAGTGTCGTATCATTATATTGTAGATGTGTCGAGGCATTAACACCAGCATCCATGGTAGTAGTAGTGGCTGGACAAACATTGGAGGTATCGTGGGAGACATTGGGGTCCTGGTGGTGGTGTGACCCTACCATGGCTACGATAGCGATGGATAACACGACTCTCATGGCATACATCAATGCTATACCCATCAATGAGAGTAATGCCAGTGTGTACCGAACTTGCCAACATCCTCCTGTAAAAAAAATTATAATTTATAATAATTAACTATATATTTGTTTATCTATACATGTACTGTAATGCCAGTGTGTACCTTACTTGGCAATATCCTCCTGTAAAATAATGGTAATATACAATAATTTTTATTTCATATGTTCCGTTACCGTGGCCCAGGTCAATTGCTACTCACACTAACACATGCATCATGACTTCCTTATTGGTACCCAGCCACAGAGGGAGGGAAGTGAGGGTAATTCCCAAATACTGCAGCCGTTATAGTACCAGCGAGGGTATTTTATGACGTTCAGTGGCCTTATAGTTAGTGCCTCAAACTCAAATCGGAAGAGTAAATATTCTCAGGCCTTCAACTGAGAGGAATCAAGCTCCCGACCTATAGGTTACGAGTCCAGAATACTAACCACTCGGCCACCTCCCATATATTTGTGTATTTATATATCAGCAATACATAATTTTGGAGTCATTAGCTATATACCGTATGTAATCAATTTATACTAATTAATGACATCCTTCTGTTTAAAAAAAAAAGATAATATACAATAATTAGCTATATATTTGTTTATCTATACATTAGCAATACATAATTATAGAATCATTAACTTTACATTTGGTAATAGTCAAGCGTTTGTCCATAACCTGCTTTCGACTCGAGGTCTTCAGAATGCATTGTTTTATTGAACGAATTTATTGTTCACAATCTTCGCAAATTAATGTTTTGGGAGATATCCCCCCCCAATCTCCGAAAACACCTCATTTTTGCCATATTTGAACTAGATTCGTCTGTAAAACACTACAGTACAACGCATTAAATAGAATTAGGTAGACCTCACCTGACCTAACCTAATTAGGACTGCAACAAACTACAGAGACCTAACCTTAGCAAAATATGGGGACTGGATGTAAACATTTGGCGGCCATCTTGAATTGATATTACACTGGAACCAACGGTTCATGTTAATGCATTTGCGACGGAAATACCCAATAAGGAAATGACGTACATGTATCGAGAAGTATATTTGACAGAAAAAAATTAAATGGGAGTTAAAACGTCAAGGGGGACCTTGCGTCATTACCCGGGGTGAACAGACTCTAGGATACACAATACAGTTTATTGGTAGTACATAAAGGTCACACAGAATATGGTAGTATGCTGGTGTGCCGTGCCGTGCCGTAAGGGAGCCGTAGTTGCTGCAGGAGAGTTGGCTGGAGGTAGGAGGATGGCCGTGTGATCAAAACGGGAACACGGATAGACTTGGGGCAGCTAGGTGGTGAGGCGGCAGAAAGGGCGACGGCGGGCAGGACCTTTCTTTTCCAGTGCTCGAGCTTGAGTGAGTGATTGACCCAGCAAGCCTGGGCCCTTATATTTCGTCCGAACCAGGGAGTGGAGGCAGCAGCTGGTGTCCCCAGGGGGCTTGAGGCGGCTTGGCTGAAGGCAGGCGTGGTCCCAAGGGAGGCTTAGGTCTGTCTGGGTCGGGGATTAGTGTACCTGTCTGGCTAAGAATAGACCAGGGATCTAGGAGTGGTATACCTGGTGATACAGGAGTGGCCATATGTGTATGGTACATAGAGTGGCCACATATGTGGCTGCTACAGCCTACATAGTGATTATGGACGAACCATGGAGGTAGTATAGGTGGAGTATCCATTAGAACCTGATTTGTGAAGCCACCTATCTGTCATTTCCGGCGCCTTCAAGATGGCGAATTCCTTTGTATGTCAGGTCAGAGGTCAGGTCAGAAGTCCACTTTTACTGAAACATATATTGGTATCCGCCATATTGAAGGCGCCGAAAATGACAGTTCGGCTTCTTCACTTAATTCCCCTGGATTAGTGAGCCATGGCGACTCCACCTATACTACCTCCATGGGACGAAGTCCGACGAATGCTTGACTGATACCTTACATTTATTCTATTTTTATCTTTTAATGATAGTAATGGAAGTGTTTACCGTAATTATCATCATCATTATATTGATAGCTTAATTACCTTGAGGTGTATGTGGATGATTTCCGCCCGGTAATGTTGTTGTTGTTGTTGTTGATTGGTGTGGTGGTATGATCTTGTTATTAACTTGGGTGTCGAGAGTCAAAGGTTGTTCTTGGAGACTCAGTATGTCTGGATTCATAATGAATGGTTGATTGACGAGGGGGGTGAAGGTCTGAAATAAAATAAATAAAGCTAGAATAATATTAAAGGGATGGGGAGTGAGTGTACGAATAATAAACACACAAAGCCAAATAAATTAAAAATATATAAATATATAAATAAAGCTAGAAATATATTAAAGGGATGGGGTGTGAGTGTACGAATAATACACACACACACATACACACACAGAGAGAGAGATAGATAGAGAGAGACAAACACGATGTTATCTTTACAATTTCGTGTATACACATATATTATCTACTACAAAAATCAATTGTTAATATATACACTATACTTTATCAATAAAATAATTTGTTTATACAGTATATGTTTAGTATGTTATCGCAAGGGGCATCTGTATCGGGTGTAAAACTGCATGGAATAATTCTGTATATCTGTGTATATTATTATCTGTGAAAGGGAAGGGAAGGGGAAGGGAGGGGGAAGGAAAGGTGGAATGGGAAAGGGGAGAGAGGGGGAGAGGGAATGAAAGGAAAAGGAGGGGGAAGGAAAGTGAGGGAAGATATGGGGGAATGGGAGAGAAAAGGGGAAGGGAAGGAAGGAATGGGAGGGAAAGGAAGGTGAAGGGAAGAGGGAAGGGAAGTGAGGAACAATAATTAATAAGGGAGGGGAAGGGAAGAGGGAAGGATAGGGGGAGGGGAGGGGAGGGGAGGGAAGGAAGGGAAGTGAGGGACGATAATAAGGGAGGGGAAGTGAAGTGAGAGAAGATATAGGGGAATGGTAGGGAAAGGAAAGGGGAAGGACAGAGGGAAGGAAAGAATGGGAGGGGAAAGAGAGGGAAAGGAAAGTGAGGGAAGATATGGGGGAATGGTAGGGAAGAGGGAAGGGAATGGAAGGGGGAAGATAAGGGAAGGGGGAAGTGAGGGAAGGGGAGAGAAGGGGAAGGGGAGGGAAGCTGGGTCATTCTTCTTGGCTTCTATCTTTGCCTCTCTGTGTGTATGTGGGAGAGGAGGGGGAAGTTAAAAATGGGAGGGGAAGTGAGGGGAGAGGGGGGTAGGGGAGGCATTAATGAGAGAGAGAGAGAGAGAGAGAGAGAGAGAGAGAGAAACGCGATAGATGGATAGATTGGAGTGACGGAATAAAAAAAAAAAAAATCTCACACACACATACACCAAAACAACAACAATAATTAGGCCGTGGGTTGAACACACACACACACACACACACACAGCAATACAACAACAATAATAAGCCGTGGGTTGAACACACACACACATACACACACACGCCAAAACCACAATAATTAGCGGTGGGTTGAACACACACACACACACACACACACCACAATAATAAGCCGTGGGTTGAACACACAGACACACACACCAAAACCACAATAATTAGCGGTGGGTGGTTGAATACAAGGAAGGGTTGTACATTAGTAAACAATCAATCTATCTTTATATAACATCGATCGACAGCACAAAGGGTCATTAAAGCAGATAGCCAGGGTGAGAGTGAGAGAGAGTGAGGGAGAGTGAGAGGGGGGCATGAAGATAAGATAAGAGGGAGACAAAAGAATGAAAGAAGAGAGTGAGAGGGGGGCATGAAAATAAGGAGAAAAAAAAGAAAGAAAGAAGAGAGGGAGAGTGAGAGGGAGTGAGGGAGAGGAAGTGAGTGAGGGGGGGGGGCATGAAGATAAGATAAGAGGGAGGCAAAAAAAATGAAAGAAGAGAGGGAAAGTTATATATAGGAAAGGAAAATGATAAATGTCATACGAAGAAAAATGATGATGAGAGAGAGAGAGAGAGAGAGAGAGAGAGAGAGAGAGAGAGAGAGAGAGAGAGAGAGAGAATATATATATATCACAGTAAATAATTAAAGAGAGAGAGAGAGGGGAAGGGAGAAAGAGAGAGAGATCACAGTAAATATTTAAGAAAGAGAGAGAGAGAGAGAGAGAGAGAGAGAGAGAGAGAGAGAGAATGTTCGAGGAAAGCAAACCGGATAGAACCAGATTCAGTGAGAGTTGGGGGGAGAGGAAGAGGGAGAGGGGGTAGAATGGGACTGGGAAAGCCGGCCAGGGAGAGGGAGTGGTGAGAGGCGGGGAGGGAGAGAGTGGACGGACCAAGGGAATTGGGGAAGAGGAAGAACAAAAACGAGAGAGAGAGAGAGAGAGAGAGAGAGAGAGAGAGAGAGAGAAATATATATCACAGTAAATATTTGAGATATCACAGTAAATATTTGAGAGAGAGAGAGAGAGAGAGAGAGAGAGAGAGAGAGAGAGAGAGAGAGAGAGAGAGAGAGAAATAACTACATAATTACCCTTTCGTGTTGGAATGCCTCAATAGTGTATGTATGGTTATAACAAATGTACAGTAGTAGTAGTAGTAGTAGTAGTAGTAGTAGTAGTAGTAGTAGTAGTAGTAGTAGTAGTAGTACAGTCCCGTATCTTACACTCGTAATAATAATAATAATAATAATAATACAGAAATTTTAAGTTAGAGTGGTTCAAAATCATGTCCAAAATCGATCGACGAGAGTGAGAGTTGAAAAGTAAGAGGAAAAGAGAGGAGAAAAACAATGCATGGAGGGAGAGGAAGGGGAGGGGGGAGGGGGAAGAGGGGAGAGGAGAAATTGGCAAGGAAAGAGGAGGTATGCAGTAAACAAGTTTGGGTGTTGGGGTAGATAGAGGGAGGAGAGAGGGGGGTGGGGGAGGAGAGGGGAAAGAGGGAGGAGAGGGGAAAGAGGAGGGAGGAGAGGGAGAGAAGGTGAGAGGTGGGGAGAAATTAAAAGATGAGAGGCCAGATGATGATGATGATGATGATGAGACAAGGAAGTAATATGAGAGAGAGAGAGAGAGAGAGAGAGAGAGAGAGAGGCTAATATTTATTTTTGATTGACCAGTTATCTAAATTTGTGCAATGTGTGTGTGTGTGTGTGTGTAGGTAAAACAGTGTGTGTGTGTGTATGTACAAATAGGTAGTGCAGTGTGTGTGTATGTACAAATAGGTAGAGCAGTGTGTGTGTGTGTGTGTACATAGGTAAAACACTGAAGGCTACACTTGACATATATATAGCTAGAGTTGCCTTGAAGGGATCATAATAATGTTTGGGGGGTTACTGATTCCTCCAGACCAACCTACGAAACATAAAAACACAGAGGATGATAATGTGTTTTGTATCATCGTTTGGAGGAAATAGTAACACAAGCATTTACCTAAAATATGCAGATGGCTCCCTAAAACTATAATAACTACTTTATTTAGTAACACACACACATACACACGCATCCGAAAAATTTCTGAGAACAGATGGCTCCCTAAAACTATAATTATATCTGTATTTCGTAGAACACACACACACACACACGTTGCTCACCATGTGCCGTTCAGAAGCAAAACCTGGCACGTAGATTAGATAAATGTGTGTGTGTCCCTTCCGTTTGGCGCCTTAGGAGATGGTGTGTGTGAGTGTGTGTGTTTGTTTGTTTGGAGCCACTTGTGTGTTTTTGTGTGTGTGTGTGTGTGTGTGCATAGTCGTGAGATATCCTTCCGTGAGAGCCAAATGCGTATGTCTGTACAACACACACACAAGCACACACAACAACCACCAATACACAATACAACAAATAAACAAACAAGCAATCACACACGACCAACAACACAACACAACAAACAAACATACATACAACAATCAAACAAACTCACACAAACAAACACACACACAAACAACAAAAGTGATGTCACCTTATCTGCCCAAGTCTGATATGTATCCCTGTTAATCTACATATTTATACTCCAAATCTATATCCCCTTATCATATGTAATCCATTATGTAAGTACGTACATATTATAAAAATTATGTTGTAAGTAGAGAGGATGCCCAGATATGATGAAGAGTGTGGTAACGTTGTGTGGTAGTGTTGTATGGTAACGTTGAATGGCCCAAGTCTTGAAAGATACAAGGTACAGTCAAGAGATATTCTATGGTTGGTTGTGTTTGTGGACTTTATTGAGACTGAGACTAAAATAACATACGTCTTGTACAACGAGAGCGACACTGGGGTTAATAAGAGTTGTAACCCCAGTGAAGATTGGAATGAGAATGATACTACATTCTTATGATATGGTAAGAGGCAGGGCTGACTGTAGTGAAGAACTGTATGGTATTCCTGTATACAACAACAAACCTAATAATAAATAATAATGTTGGATTGTAGTTACGTAGTCTACATTTTCTATATGTTGTAAACCCTGAAACACAACAGCGCGTGTACGAATTCTTGTGGCCAATAGTACATAATTATGATGTTGTCAAGGGACCCTGTGATCGTGTATGAGACCTGGTGGCTTCTGATTCCTCCTGACTATGCCACGACACAAGCTCCTTCAATGTAGGTGGTGTTTCGTGGCCATATTTGAAGAACTCACTAAAAAAAACTCCAATTTTCTGACTATATCATGGGGGTTTCTTAATTAAGGGGGGATGTGTAGTACAGTGTTGGTGGTGGTGAATCTGGAGTAAATGATTCCCCCAAAACAACTATTCCAAACAACAACAGACCAAATTTTTTTGTTCATCTCATCCTGTTTCCTGCATGGCATACTCAAGACTCTGGAGGAATAACTTTCAGCGAACTGGAGGCCACTGATTCCTCCAAATTAAACAGTAAACATCGTGTGTGTAAGTGAAAGTGTATGTTTGATCTCCGTAGAGTTAAATATCATATTTTTAGTACATTAGAGCTCCTTGATTCCTCCAAACTATGCCATGAAACAGAACTATACTGATACAAGCTATGGTATCCTGTTGCTTGGACTAGTTTAGAGGAATCAAATACTTCAGATTTAAGACCAACATTATACTAACCCCTTATAATTTATATTCTAGCATTTGTTTTGGATACGTAGCCTAGCAAAGTAATACACACACACACAGGTAGCCTTGCAAAGTAACTCACACACACACACACACACACAGGTAGCCTTGCAAAGTAATACACACACACACACACACACACAGGTAGCCTTGCAAAGTAACTCACACACACACACACAGGTAGCCTTGCAAAGTAAAATATATACATACACAGAGGTAGCCTTGTAAAGCACGCACATATACACACACACACACACACCTGTAGCCTTGTAAAGTACAGGAACTGGTTACTAAGGTTACAGTGTGCTGTGTTGTGTTGTGTTAGGCTACATTAATACGAAACACTCTGACCTACATGACCACTGTACCATAACAAAACTACATTCATACACGAATATCAACAAATTACTCTATCCAAACATACAGTCATACACGAATTTTAACTACTCACTCTATCCAAACAACCATACAAACATAGTCATACACCAATATCAACGACTTACTCTATCCAACAAACAAACAAACCTACAGTCATACACGAATGAATATCAACAACTAACTCTATCCAAACAAACATACAGTCATACACGAATATCAACAAACAACTAACACTATCCATACAAACAAACATACAGTCATACACGAACGAATATCAACGACTTACTCTATCCAAAAAAACAAACATTGCCAGTCATACACGAAAATATGTACACACACACACACACACACAACAAAATGAAAATACAACAAACCAACCCAACAAGACAAACAAACAAACAAACAAACACATTTTCATTATCATCATCATCCTTCATTTTTCAAGTTTAGATGCTTTTCAGTTTTAGATTTACGAATGTCCTCAAACTCCTTCCCCTGAGACCAAGGTTGAAGGACGGACGAATAATAATAATGACCAGAGGACGGAGGGAAACGAGCTGCTGTGTGTGTGTGTGTGTGTGTGTTGGTGTGAGTGTGTATTTCTTGGTGTTTGGAGTGCCTTGCTTCCTCCAAAGTATACCAGGAAACAGGACCGGATTGACAAAAACAAGGGTCATTTCCGTTGCTTGGAATAGTTTGGAGGAATTATTTACTCCAGATTTACCACCACAGCTGTACTATGACCGACAGAGAGAGAGAGAGAGATACATACTGCAGATAGCATGGGCGACCTTCGCCTCCTCCCCCCCCCCATCATCCTCCCCCCCTCTCTCTCTCTCTCTCTCTCTCTCTCTCCAACACACCCACACCCACCCACACACACACAATCAATCTCTCTCTCTCTCTCTCTCTCTCTCTCATACATACATACGCACTCTCTCTCTCTCTCTCTCTCTCTCTCTCTCTCTCTCTAAATGCTCATATCCGCACTATTGTCCCAAGTCACCACTGGCTCACGTAACCCTCTCCCCCCCCCCCCTCTCATCCCTGTGTCCCTATTTTGGCTCATGTACCCCCCCCCCACTTCCCCATCCCCCCGGTACTTATTTTCTTCCCCTTAAATTCCCCACGTTCCCTTCCTTGTTTTTCTCGTCCCATTCCCCTCCCTCTCCCCCTACCCCTCCCTCCCCCTCTCCCTTTTGTATCCCTTCCCTATCCCTCTCCCCTCCCTTCCCTTCTGTATCCCTTCCCTATCCCTCTTCCACATTCTTTGATTCTTCTCGTACGCTCCATTTTCCACTTTCCTCTCTCTCTCTCTCTCTCTCTCTCTCTCTCTCTCTCTCTCTCTCTCTCTCTCTCTCAGAAACAGACAGCTTTTAATTCCCAACAAAACTCAACTCTATAGTTTAAGCAATATTTTATAAGCTACAAGGTAAAAACGAAAATCATAATAAATATACCCATATGAATCACTAGCAATGCACCGTGTGTAACAAAACATTCATATCATAATCCACAACAACAACAACAACAACAACAACAACAATTACAATAATAATAACAACAACAAATACCCACCCACCCACCCATCCCTAACAAAACATTCATATCATAATCCACAACAACAACAACAACAATAAACAAACACTCACCTACCCACCCATCCTTAAATTTATCTCGTAGCAGCTGCTGATCAGGAGCCAAACTAATGATCAAGAGTCGAAGGTGAATCACTGACCACTTGTTTTTTGTCACCCACCCCAACATCTGAAGATAATAACTAACACTTTGCAACCCATATTCTCTCTCTCTCTCTCTCTCTCTCTCTCTCTCTCTCTCTCTCTCTCTCTCTCTCTCTCTCTCTCAGTAACCTCTTATATATACGAATGAAAGATGAAAAATAACCTGTATTCATAACCAAAATAATTATATCTATTGAGAGAGAGAGAGAGAGAGAGAGAGAGAGAGAGAGAGAGAGAGAGAGAGAGAGAGAGAGAGAGAGAGAGAGAGAGAGAGAGAGAGAGAGAGAGAGAGAGAGATTACCCCAATGATTAAAACTCTGCCAGACTAATACTATATAGTGAGACTGACTGATAGACTGAGAAGAGACTGGACAGATTACAGACTGACAATTACAACTTTGGAGTGACAGATTTGTAAATAACACACATGTGACCTGAAAATATTTTGGGGATAGATTTTACTTTATGGAACACTGACTGAAACCCCTTGATTCCTCCATATTATTCCAAGCAACAGAAAAAGTCATTAGTTTTGTTAATCTGGTCCAGTTTCTTGGCATACTTTGGAGGACTCAAGGCACTCCAGTGTAGGCTATCAAATAAGTGGAGAGCATATTTTTTGGAACACTTGATTTTTTTATTCCTCCAAACTATGTCAGGAAACAAACAGGAAAAGATAAATTTAACAAAAATACTGGTGGCCTGTTGTTGCTTGGAATAATTTGGAGGAATCAGTTGCACCAAATTTACACAATACTACTCCTGCCTTACACACACACACACATTACAGTCACACATACACCTACCACGCCTATACACACACACACAACTCCTACCTTACACACACACACATTACAATTGCACATAACACCTACCATAAACACACACACACACACATATTACAATTACACATTATACCTAACACACACACACACACACACACACACACACAAGTACAACTGCTATACACATGACTCGATCACATAAATTCTTCTTCTAAGCATTGGATACCTATGATAAATCACAGAATTGGACGAGTTGCCACCACAAAACTATTCACACACACACACACACACACACACACACACACACACACATATTACAATCACACATTACACCTACCACACCTACACACATATTACAATCACACACACACACACACATTATAATCACACACACACACAACTACCACACACACACACACACATTACACCTACCACAAACACACACACACATTACACCTACCACACACATACACACAAACACTACAATCACACATTACACTTAACGTTAACACACACACACACTGAACGAAAGAGACACTAAATTATGAGAACCACAAAAGGCAAAGATATGAATTGTCTTGTTTCAGTGCCGTGAAAATCTGAAGTAAAAAAAGCCCAAATAAAAAAACGTCTCCCCTTCAAAAAAAAAAATAAAAAAAAAAAAATATAATAATAATAATAATAATGATAATAAATAAAAAAGATACGTAAATAAATAAATTGGCCTACTAAATTGTGTTGTTGTTAAAATCAGCTTTTAACTTGCACACAAATAGGTCCAACCAACCAACCAAACAACCTTTTTTACTGTTATGTAATGTGAGTGTTTAAGTTATGCATACCTTTTTTACTGTTATGTAATGTGTGTGTTTAAGTTATACACATATTTATAAGTTCGATCAACCAAACCAATTAACCAAAAACAAAAACAAAACTC